>JASCZW010007440.1:0-66516 GCA_034211315.2 Aedes japonicus | reverse complement strand
AGATTTTGTACCCTATATTACATAAACTTATTCCTTCTAAAATTCGGTGTTTCTTTACCGCTTTTTTGGAATTGTATCTGGATTGATTGTTTTCATTGGATTCGGAATTTCATTTGTTTCACACCTCTCAATATAATTTAGATACAATTCTCTGCTTTTTCTTTCATAAATTTTTTTTTATATTCATTTTTATCGCATCCGTCCTGCTGCTTTTTTCATCTGATAGATTTCGAACATATTGTTGATTTTCCTTACTTGTCTTTCCGTTAATTTCATTATCCTTTTCCTATACTTACAAGTGGTTTCCTTCAGATTTTTCTAATTCCCTCATTCATTTTTTCAGCACGAAATGTTTGGTTTTTTTATTCTTCATATTTTCTAAATTTTTTTAGAAACATATATGATTTTTTGAACTCTTTCCTATCTCGTAGTCTTATAATTCATTGTAAAATTTATAAATTTCTTTTCATTGTGTCTCTCACTTACTGCATAATCTCGTCTCTCTTCGTATATTTAATGGCCTGAACCATTGTGTTTCCAATACAAATTGATTTTTTCGCTGTCTCGTTTTGTTTCCTTGCCTTCACCAGAGCTGTCATATTCTTCTATTTGGTGTTGTACGACACTTTTCTTTTTCTAAACTTTTCTTTACTAACCGTTACTTTCTTTATCATAAAAAATTTCGTGGGCTTTGTAGTATCTAAATTTTTCACTTTTTTTTGTTGTGTAAGTAAATTCTTCTTCATTATTTTGTGATCACTTAATTTCAACCATGCAGCCCCTATAACTATTGTATCTTCTTCACTGACGATTCTTTTTGCTACAATGATGGCTTATATCAATTTGCATTTGAACTCTTCCATTGGGCCATATGTGATCAATGAAATGATTCATCAAATCTCATTGAAGTTAAAAAGATTTTCATTCTCATTTTTCATTTGTAGTATTAACATGTCCTGTTAACTTGTTTGTACCATCACTCTCTCTTCGCCTGAATCTACTAACTCAATCTGAGAGTTGAAATCTTCACATGATGATACAGTTTATTTTTTCTAAAAATCATTAATTACGTTAATGATCCGAGCTATGAAAAATAAATGTGTATTTCTGTTTAAGTGAAGCTTGTCATGAGCCAGTCTTCCGATTGATCTTTGTATTCATTATAGCTAGTGAATGTTTTTATCTACATCCTTTGTAATAATCTTGTTTTTCTCTCTCTTTTTTTTGGTAAGTATAGCTAACCTTCTCATATTATTATTTGATCTCCTCCTGTCCATTATCCAGTTATAGTGTGGTGTGCTGATCAACTTCCTCGAATATGTTTGCTTGAAGAAGTGCCAAGACGGTACCCGTATAGTTATGCTATTTAACCTCTTTTCTTGCAACAAATCCCTAACGTTCAGATCCTATTTTTATTTCCTAGGCTTCTGGAATTATTTTCATTGTTCGCCGCTTTTTTTCAGGTTCTCATTTTCAGATGATTTGGTATTATGTTTGCAAGGTTGTTTTTTTTATTCTTTGGTTTTATTATTTCTACGCTATCAATCAATAACCCATCGAGAAGCGTACATTAAACAAATTTATTCTTCCAGAAATTGGTTTCTGACGTTCGTTTAGGGTTGTAATGAAACTAGATTTTTCTCCACCATAAACTATTATTTCTTTTGCTAAAAAACCGCAATAAACTCCCATGTTTCTTATTTTGGCTTTTTTAAATTTGCCCTAACTGTTTAATTGGAAATGTGTTTTTTTAAATTGTTTAAAACTGTAGTTCTTCAATATATCTAATTTGGAGAAATTTTACTTAACTGATGGCCATTGCCTGCTAGTATTTCCTAGTAGCACGGCCTCAGGTTGGTCGGTTGATAGGCAACAAAATATGACTTGCTAAGTCATATAATGTTACCTAACTAATAAGGTCGTAGTGTCACTAAATTTCACCCAGCACAATTTCCTTTTACTTTTATTCTATGTTTCCGCGTTAACCCATCTTACTCTGTAGGTGAATCTTTGTCAATATCTACATCTTGATCTGTTTTTCTGTGGTCGCTTTGTTTACTTTCAGACTTTGTTGTTATGTCATTTTACTCGCCCATTACACTTCTTATTCTGACTCTACCTGGTTATTATATAATTTTCGACTTTACCTCTTTTTCTACACTATCATAATGATTGATCCTATAACAAATCCCAACTGTCCTGGTTCGCCAACGACGGCATATACCAGTCTTTGAAGTGCTGGCAGGTTTGTAGATCTGGATGTTTATCATAAACTCCTTCATCTCATGAGCGCCTCTCCTCCAGCCCAGCGCCCAGGCCTTCGGTGTAAGCGCCGTCGATTATATCGTCCAGTTGTCGGTCAGGTTGTCGAGAGTTTGCTGATTACGACAGATCTCAGATAAAACTAAGTTCCCTCATATTTGCGTTAAATTGTCCCTCTCGCATTGATTTCAGTTTCATCCAGTGTTAAAGATTTTTCGACCGATAGCTGTTATACTGCATAGACAGTTACTACTCGGCACATTGATTACTCTCATTTGGCAGTTCTTCATCTCCACTGGTTTTATTGCTTCCATGTTACCAGTTACATAATTTCTTTTTTTCACTGTACCCGTGAGAGTCATGCTAAACTTTTAAAACTTATTTTTTCAGTATTATGAACTTTTTCGCAAGGCTCTTTGCAATTATTCACCAACTACCAAAAGCTGCCATTTTCACCTGACACTTGTTTTTTTCACTTCGCTTCTCTTTTTGATTTAACCAATTGACGATCGCAAAATATCATTTCCAAGTTTACACGATAAGTTTAGTAATGAATTAATTTTGTGTTGCTTGATTTGTATATTCTTTCTATTCATATTGATTTATGTAGTAATGATTTAGAATTAGTTTTTTTTTAATATCTCAATAAGATGTTAAGTCATGTTATTATATAAATAAATAAACAACAAATCAACAATCATCACTGAAGAGCGTAACAGCGAGTTTTTATCAATTGGTAATAAAGCTACAGATGCCGGTAAAGCACAACGTAAACAAATCGACTATGTGCGCCTGTGGTGATGTTACCAACCAGATATTGATAATTGACTATCATGCGTAATCGAAAAAGAAAATGCCATCAATATTTTATTTGTCTGTATGTTTACATATTTAAAATTTGTTTATTTTGTATTTAATACATTTTACTTCAATATGTAACTTGCTACTGACATTAATATCGGAAAATTATTTTATATATACTTTTCTATTAGCATATTAACGTTTTGAATAAACAATGCAAATAGCTGAATGTAAACGTATCGTTGGTGCCAGAATTAAAATATATAAAAGTAAAGTAACTTAATTTTTATATGTATAAACAGTCAATGAATGTTTGTACACTGTGAATTCATTGACATGCATTGAACATCATCTAAATTTTTTCATAGTACTACAGGTGGTTTATTTTCTTTAATTTTACGCGTATACCACCGCCATCTGTTCAACCATAGCGGGGTGATACGGTCAAAATTTGGTCAAGGAAACGCGTGTAAATCAGTCAATCGTTTATTTAAAAAATCAAATTAAATTTCTTTTTCAAGTTCAATTAGTATAAAAATTCAGGAAAAATATTCAGTTAGGCTTCCGCCAAATCGAATTGCCGGGCCTTACGCTTGACCCTGCCATCAGATTTTGTACAGCCACCTTGTCCACCTTCTTCGCCGTAGAAAGCTGTCGCGTTTGAACTGCTGCTCGTCCTTAGCAGTTTCTTGGTCTTCTTTAGGTTCCGCTTTGACAATAGCCCAGTATTTCTCAATTGGCGGAGCTCTGGCGTGTTGGAAGGTTCTTGTCCTTGGGAACCACCTGCACGTTGTTGGCGGCGTACCACTCCATGGCCTTTTTACCGTAATGGCAAGATGCCAAATCCGGCCAAAACAGTACGGGAACAACCTGCTTCTTCAGGAAAGGCAGCAGACGCTTATTCAAACACTCTTTCACGTAAATTTCTTTGCTGACGGTCCCGGAAGCTATGAAAATGCTGCTTTTCAAGCCACAGGTACAGATGGCTTGCCAAACCAGATATTTCTTTGCGAACGTTTGACAGTTTCGTGTGGCAGAAAATATCTGCTACCTTTCCCTTCCTTTTGCCGTATAAAACTCCTGTCCCGGAAGCTGCTTGTAGTCGGCTTTGACGTTGGTTTCGTCGTCCATTACCACGCAGTCAAACTTCGTCAGCATCGTCGTGTACAGCCTCCGGATCGCGCTTTGGCCGTCGTATTTTGTTTATCATCGCGATTTGAGTCACTACCTTCTTGTAGTCGATAGTCCGGCTCGCTTTTGGCTTTCCTGATGCACGGTTGTATCGATACACCCAGCTTATTTGCGGCATCCGGAGAGATAGTTAGGGTTTCGCTTGAAATCTACCGGCAACTCTCTTCGTCGTCTCAGCGGCTTCCGGTTTTCGATTTCCCCCGATCCAGACTTCCTGGCTGTCGACAAACGTTCCCCAAACACTTCAATTACATTGTAACGGTTGATTTGGCAACTTTCAGCGATTTTGCCAACTTTGCTGCGAGTAGCTCGGATTTTCGCGATGCGCGAGCAAAGTTTGATACGCTGCTCTTCGCTTGGACGGCATTTTGACAACTGAAGAGTGAATTCCAAAATCAAAAATAGGAGCAACATTCTGCACACACACCTTCAAAATGAGGGGTGTTCAGGTTTTTCAAATGCAAAATTGAAAGAAATACGTCAAGTTGATATTGACCAAATTTTGACCGTATCGCCCTTTATATCACCCATTACAGTGTGCTCAACAGACGGCGCATTTGTGTTGGTGACGATAATTAGTAGTGTAAATTGTTCAATATGTGATGTTTGTTTGCCTGTCATAATAATGTTAATAAATAAATAAATAAAGATAACGTTAACAATCAAAATTGAACATTTTCATTTAAAGAAAGCACACGCTGGTGCGCTCTTTGTTATTAATATGCTGACGTTGCTGATTGAAAATTATACAGAAAATGAAAAACTACTAATTTTTAAATGAATTAGGAGAAAGTGGACAGAAGGGATCTTGTAGAAGAAAGTTTGTACTTTTAGTTCCGTGTTTGCAAAATTTTAGCAAATAAGGGAGTAAGATATCTAGTAGAAACGTATTGTTTACCTATTCTATTCAAATATTCAGCCTCTACAACTATTTACTACAATAACTAGCAACTCATCTTGCATCTCAAACATGCGTCATATTATAAAATTCAAAGTCGTCTCTTCAAAATTTTTAATTAATATGTGTATAATAAAATTTTAGCAATGAA
Organism: Aedes japonicus; assembly: GCA_034211315.2. Taxonomy (NCBI): domain Eukaryota; kingdom Metazoa; phylum Arthropoda; class Insecta; order Diptera; family Culicidae; genus Aedes; species Aedes japonicus. The sequence goes on along the minus strand of JASCZW010007440.1, from coordinate 61,213 downwards.
ACTGTTTTTTTTGTCCCACCCTATGGAAAGATAGAAAACTATTATAAAGGGCGTACCGGATCGAATTGGCAGACTCACACATATATTCGGCGAAAATTCGCACCGCTCAACCAATCATCTTCAAAATTTCAGGGAGTAAATAATGGGAAAACATTCATAACATGTTATATGAATATTTTCCCCATGTTTGTTAATTAATTTCACATCTAACTACACGAACCTTCTTCTTTACACTACTCATAAGGTCCTGTACAACATTTGGACCCATTTTTGTTTGCGTGGAAATCCATTTTTTCCTCATATCTTTCTCCGATTTCACTTTATTAGGCAGAAAGGAAGTTGGCGCTTGTGAGGCACATCTCGAACTGAAATGTTGCGATTCCTCTTGAAAGCTTAACTACTCCCGCTTAGATCCTTAGCACTATACTGAGATCCATTTTTGCCACTTTTTTCGTTTAGATGAATGGTGAAACATTTGTGGCACTGATTTAAAACACGAGACATCCTATGATGTACGATTCGAAGCATCCTGCTGATGGCACGATGAGAAAGATCCGGATTGATCGAGATGCATGCTTTTTTTGCCGCTGTTCTTCCGACTCCATCTTCGCAACGATTGCACACTCTGCTAGTGAAACTTACGTACAGCATAAACAAATACATATTGAATAAATTCCACCCAAAATTTCAATAGAAAATACCAACGGGTAAAAAAATTACAGCCATTTATAAGTGGTGCAATTTGATTCCGTACAACCTTTAAAACGTAACGTAAATGAGAGATAGTTAAGTTTTTTCAGGAAAGTTTCATGAAATTTAAATACCTACAATTTTATAGAACCAAAAAATCCGTTGAATCATGAGAGTTAAAACATCAATTTCTTATTCTGAACATAAAAGGACCACCCTAGTCACCTCTTAAACCAAAAATAGATTTCATTGTTTAAATTAAATATTCCGAAGACATCATGTATCTAAAGTTAATGATTTTCGAGTTATCAGATTTTTGTCGCGAAATTTGTCCATTCGTACCATAGCGAATAGTGTTGTTTAATTATGAAATACCTTTGTATGGGAAACCAGTTTGACAGCTACCGCTAAGTAGGCACTGGAAATAGCTTGTCAATGATGTTTGAAAAATTCCCATTAATTCAACTGAAGAGGTAAGGTGAGTACTTCTCGACAACAGACGTATCTGATTTTGTGAACAAAGAAGGGAAGTAAGATTCGAACGTAGTTTTCCCAAAACTAGCATCACTGCCACGGAAACTTGCTACTCCATTATGTTAAGGAAATGTTATTCCTTGTGTTGATGGTCCTAGTTTGCATGAAAGTGCTAAGGAATTCAAGTATTTAACGTTTGAATTTTTCTTCCCCTCTCTGTTCACAAAATCAGTTACGTCTGTTTGAAAATGTTGTCGAGATGTAGCTGGAACTCAATTGGAGGATTAAAAGAATAATCACTCCCACCATTTGCGTTGCACTTCCAATCAAAAAATACCACCAGAAATTCAAGAATATTCGTTCGCACATCAATTCCAAAACTCTCCAGCCAGCAGTGGCAACATCCACCTAATTACGGTTATAGCTAGTAATCAACCCAAATCGCTGCCACTGCCGTCATCGTCGTCATCATTGTGGGAGGCAGAGCTCTGTTCCCAAGGTCATCATAATTTCATAACGAACGATACCTCCGGGAAACTTGTCCGCTCGATGAACAACAAGCCTCGTGTAGCGAGAGGATGTCGGCGCTGAGCGGAGCGGGGAAAGGTAGGTAGGATTAAAATGAACAACCCCTCCGTTCCATGCCCGGATGCCTTGTTTCCCGATACTATTTGCGCTACACACGGGTTCGCTTGCTCCCTAGCGCAGCTGACAATCGTCATGAGCGGTAATAATCATTATTACATGTTGATGGCAATAGTAATCTGATAATTTTAAATATTAATTTGCTTCGTTGGCTGCTACCGAGAGCAATCTTCGGAAACGCCGTAGATGCGTCGTCGCCTGAGTCGGGCCTGAGCCATGCCAGCGAGTATCTATTTCACTTAGTATGTAAATTATTAGCTATTTTCATGCCCACCCCGGGAGGCTTGTAAAATCTGATTGAAGTTGAATCTCATAAATGTAAAGTTTGCCTGTGGTGTGGCGGATGGATGGCTCACGCCGTGGGTAGTGAATTTCAGATACTGCTGCCCTATTCCATTATTCATCGGAGTAGATTTTTCAGGTAATTAAAAAAAGGGATGAATTTTCAAATAAATTAGGCCTGCCAATGTACGGTTAGTAAACTTCCGGTTGATAGTTATCTGGTGACCTAGAAGGTATACTCCCTCGTCGCAGCTGTCCAACGCCAACGGCAGTCCTGAATAATTACCATCCCATAAATCTTCATCCGCCTGTCAGTTAGTTTCAGGCTGGAGCATCAGCTGCACAAAATATGGCTCACACGGTCTGATAATCTTAGTCATTTTGCACAAAATCTTATCTTCCATCGGAGAGTTAATTTGCAAATTGGTTCACAACCATCGCACCGTGCCATCTTCGGTTTCTGGGCTGCATGCAACATCAACAACAAAAGCGAGCGTGCAGTAATCGATCTTTCAGAGCGGGTATCTGCCATCCTGTCTCCGAGATGTGGTCCCAGGGAAAGGTTGTTGAAAGGTCTTCTCATTTGATTATCCTAGTAGGCTCGACTAGCTGGAAGGGTATTGTTTCGGTTCGGTCTTCCTCGGATGGGCAAGGGGATGAAATGAATCGACATTCGCCTGCCCAACTATTTGATAAGATGTAGATTATCCCTCTATTCTGGGAAGTCGATACCTTTGGCACTTGGACAAGTCCGCCAGGATAGAATCGCCGGTGGGGATAGACGATTCGCCGAATTCTATTTTGATTGGTAACTAACGAAGTGTTTTTTTTTTCTGTTTCTCCGTTCTCTCACACAGGTAAGCATCAAAGACATCATTGCAAGCTGAAATTTCTGCCGGACAAGGTAAGAAGATGAAATGGTAAAAATATTGGATCTTATTTGTTTACGGAATTTTGGGAAAGTTTGAAGCCGAGTCAAATGGTATTATTATACGCATTTTGATGCATTTTTAGTTTAGAATGTCAATAATAATGTGGGCTCAGACAGCTTAGTCGGTATGAGCGCGATTTCCAAGAGATGGCAGGTTTGATTCGCGGATCGGTCGTGAATTTTTCGACTTCCCTGGGCATACGTATCATTCACTCAATTTACATCTTCATGCATTGGTTAACAAAGAAAGCTCTCAGTTGTAAATGTGGAAGTGCTGAACAATGTGTGGTTCTTTATCCTGAATTAGGCTCTCCACCACATCAGAATCAACAATTTGACAAATTCATTGGCAACTCACCTCCCTCTCCCGATTTCGGTACTAAATTGTTCAATATTGCTAATCATCAAAGTCCTAGAACCAGTGGATAACCTAATAAAAATCGGTTGCTTGGTGTTGCCCCGACAAAAATGCGGGCTCTTCAACGAATGACAATGGGTGAACGTAAGCATTTGATAACTCACTTTGAGTTTAAAGCCGCAAGGGATGCCACCAGAGATACAATTCGACGAGTCAAACAGGATAACTGAAAAAAAATCACATCCATCAACTCTGAAAGCATCACTAAAGATCTCTGGGATAAAGGCACGTGGAATCAGTCAACCAGATTCAAAGTCAAGCCGACCTCCGCGACGTAGTCGTATGCTTTGGAGACCACAATCTACCGAATTCGACGATTTGGCGATTTGAAGAAGATATTTTGGGATATTTGCCAACTAATATGTGAACGGAGCAGGAGCTTGCCCTAATTGAGTCTATGTTGTCAGTGGGCTTCTGTCAGGTGAATGATCTGCTGATCTTCTGAACGCGAACGATAAGCTAAATTACTTGGTATTCGTAAGTGATCCATGCATCATAGGTCTCTTCGAGGCTCCATCTGCTCATCATAAGCCATTTGTTTCAACTGTGGACGCCCGTTCTTGTGAGGATTTGATTACCAAGCCATAAATGCAATGATCACCTCCCAGGATTGGAACCAGCTACTGAACAACGCTTCTATCAATGCCTCCGTTACCACTTACTATAGAACTATCCATCAAACCATCTGGGGTACTGTTTCTGAAAAAAAAACTCGTAGGCCTTCTTAACAGTTTAGCCAACCTTGGTTTTCGCTACCATTCCGCAATTGACGTAACCGCTAACGAAAGATCAGGAAACGGTTCTTTCGCAACAGGAATTCTATGAGCACGAGAGAGTTGAAGCTTGCCGCAGAGGAGTAGTATCTGCAAACAGATTGAATTTCAGACAACATCCTTCTTCCTTCGAGATCTACATCACCAATTGAAAGAGTTCTGTCAGGGTTCCCGACGATGCACAGTGGGCAAGATCTGATGAAAACTAAGGAAAAAATCTGTAACTTTTGTCGCTTTTAAGCGCGGCTTGTAAACAATGCCATTTCTGCTTGGAAATTGTCTGGAAAGTAAAATGAAACTGGTTTCAATCACCGCACGGATATGGTTGTGGAGTTAAAGAGCTTAGTTTACCCCACTTCCCCTTATATTTTTAAATAATTTATAGATATCTCTGCACGGAGAAGCTCAAGATCAACTGAGTAATGCTTATCCCATGTGAAATTTCGAATAAAAGCTGTTTCAACTACCGCACGGCTCTTTGAACAAAGTTATGGCTGATTTCACACCACTTCCCCTTATATTATTGAATAATTTATAGATATCTTTCCTCGGGCTCGCACGAGATCGACAAAATAGGACTAATCCAATATGAAAATTTTCTTAAAAATTGAATATAGGTTGTTTCAACCACTGCACGGCTCTGTGAACGAAGATATTACTGGTTTTACCCCACTTCCCCTTGTATTCTTGAAGAGTTTATAGATTTCTTTGCTCGGAGTGGCTCAAGATCAACCGAATGAGATCAGTCCTATGTAATTTTTTTTGGAGATTCGAATAGAAGTTATTTCATCTACCGCACTGCTTTGTAAACGAAGATATGTCTGATTTTACCCTACTTCCCCTTGTATTCTTGAATAGTTTATAGATATCTTTGCTCGGAGTCGCTCAAGATCAACAAAATAGTACTAGTCCTATGTTAAATTTCCTGCATAACCAAATAAAAGTTATTTCATCTACCGCACAGCTCTGTGGAAAAGGTTTAAGCTGATTACATCCACTTCCTCTTATATTTTTGGGATAAATATTTCGACTATGTGGGTTAAACTGGGGTGAAATCAGCGATATCTTTGTTCACAGAGCCGTGCAGTGGTTGAAACAACGTTTATTCAATTTTCCAGAAATTTCCACGGAACTAGTCTATTCTGTTGATTTTGAGTGACTCCGAGTGAAGATATCATAATTATTCAATAATATACAAGTGGGGTAAAATCAGCCATATCTTTGTTCACAGAGCAGTGCGGTAGATGAAATAACTTGCATTCCCTTTATCAGGAAATTTTATATAGTGTTAGCGTTATTAGGTTGATCTGCTGGTGTTGAGTTGAGTATGGTTGAGCCACCTCCAAGCGAAGAAATCTATAAACTATTCAAGAATACAAGGAGAGTGGGGTAAAACCAGCCATATATTCGTTTGCAGAGCCGTCCGGTAGATGAAACAGCTTTTATTCGATTCATCAGGAAATTTAACATTAGACTAGCCCTATTTTGTTGATCTTGAGCTTCTCCGTGCAAAGATATCTATAAATTATTCTTAAATATAAGGGGAAGTGGGGTAAAATCAGCCATATCTTCGTTCACAGAGCCGTGCGGTGGTTGAAACAACCTCTATTCGATTTTTAAGAAAATTTTACATTCGACAAGTTCTGTTTTGTCGATCTCGAGCGACTCGAGTAAAGATATCTATACATTATTCAATAATATTAGGGAAGTGGCGTAAAAGTCATGCCTTATAAATCATTGTATGCAAAAAGCCGTGCGGTAGATGAATATAACTATTATCCGATTCGCTGAGGATATTGTATACATAGTGATTAGCCTGATAGGTTTGGTGATCTTGAGCCAACTCAGATTGCAAAGATATCAATAAACTATTCAAGAATACAAAGAGAAGTGTAGGTATAACCATGACAGTATCTTCGTTCACATAGCCGTGTGGTAGTTGAAAGCAGCTTTTATTCGACTGTTTGTCAGAGCGATATAATTCACAGTTACAGACCGCTCCAAGCTCGACATTTTTTGTAATACGATTATATGAATTTCTGCGTGCACAGATATCTATAAATTATTCTAAAAGATATAATGTGTGATAGTGGGGTAATCAAGCTCTATAACTCCACAACCATATTCGTGCGGTGATTGACACCAGTTCCATTCATTTTTTCAGCCAATTTTCAAGCGGAAATGGCCTTGTTTACAAGCCGCGCTTAAAAGCAACAAAAGTTACAGATTTTTGCTTTAGTTTTCATCAGTTCTTGCCCATTGTGCGATGGTTCCTACAAGTCTCTTAATTCTGAAAGCTCTCAGTGCTGTCGATTCATCTAAAGATCCTGGTCACGATCTCATTCCGCCTGCTGTCTGTTCTCGTCACAGCGATTTTCATCCGTTCCTTGATAGAAGGGTATTTCCGGATACTTGGAAGCTGGCATCAATTATTCCAATCAACAAGACTGGAAACACACATTGCGTAGAGAACTATCGACCGACATCTATTTCGAACTGCCTAGCGAAAGTTTTTTAGAGTCTTTTGCACGACTTGTCCTGTTTTGCAGCCTGTACTATCTGAACATCAACAGGGTTTTGCAAAAAAGCCGTCAAACAAGTCGAACCTCATGACTTGCACCCACACTGTCATCAATCAATCACAACTTAAAGATTCATCTATAAGTTTCTTCTGGAAGACTCTTCTGGAAAACTTTACCGGAATACACTTGAAGATAATTCAGGTAGACTCTTCTGGAAAACACTTCAAAGATTTTTCTAGACAATACCTTAAAACTTATTCTGGAAGACTATTCTGGAATACACGTTTGGAAGCCTCTTCTAGAAAACTTTTCCGAAATACACTTGAAGATAATTTAGGTAGACTCTTCAAAGATTTTTCTAGAAAATACCTTAAAAATTCTTCTGGAAAACGCTTCTGGAAGACTTTTCTGGGATACACTTTTCGAAGACTCTTCTTGGAGATTCTTTTGGAAAACGCTCCTGAAAGACTCTTCTGAAAGACTCCTCTGGAACTCTTTTCTGGAAGACTCATCTGGAAGACTTTTCTGGACAAGTGCTATCAGGTTGGCGTAATCTACGTTGACTTTTCAAAAGCGTTCAACAAGGTGCCTTATGAATTGGTCATTGAAAAATCAAACCGCCTGGGACTTCCTTCTTGGATCATTCAGGGGCTGAAATCATATCTGTCGCATAGCTTTTGTCAAGGTGCCTGATGCGTGTTTTAGCGTATTTGATATTCCTTCAGGCGTCCCGTAGCGCAGTCACCATGGTCCCCTGATATTCGTCCTTTTTATAAATGATATGTGCGATAGCCTCAAGTCTGGAAAACTGCTCTATGCAGATGACTTAAAGCTGTTTCGCGTGATTAAGTCGCTTGTGGATTGTGGTGCATTATAAGCTGATATTGAATGTGTTTCAACCTGGTGCGAAATTAACGGAATGAAGATGAATGCGGCAAAATGCAAATCAATGACGTTCACTCGTTATCAGACTACTGTATCTTTTGACAACGGGCTGACCGATTTGCCATAAGAAACAATCACGTCGATCAAGGACCTTGGCGTCATACTTGATAGTGAACTACTCTTTAACGAACACATCTCAGTGACAACTGCGAAAGCCAATGCGATGCTAGGTTTCCTACGCCGGAACAGAGCCCATTTTCATAACGTACATGCACTGAAGGCCCTGTTCTGCGCTTTAGTTTGCAGTTTACTTGAATATGGAGTACAGGTTTGGGCTCCGTATCATGCCGTCCATAGTGAGTTGCTTAATCAGTCTGTTTCATTTTTGTGTCGAAGATGAGGTCAGGTAAATATCTAAATAAACCGTGTGGTCGGTATTAATAGTCGTCCTCCCATCCGATTGTATGTCAAGGCATCGTCATCTAATTGTTCTTCTAAATTCCGGGAACCATCAAAACCATCTAAAAATAAATAACTATCCCCCCCACCCCCTTATTTGGTACTGACTTTATTTTGAAATACAGTAAGGACTTTCGGCGTTCCGGATTCAGAGACGTCCTACCGATGGATAGCTAAGAAGCTTGGATTTGCAGATAGAACTGTATTTTGTGTGATAAAAACCTTCCAGGAGCGTCTTAATGCTTGAAGAAAAGAAGGGAGTGGTCGTAAAAGTGGTCCTAAAGACAAAAACACGAATTAATCCACCGATGGTGAGACTGAACCCTTCTTACGATTCACCATAATTACGAACTCAAATGTGGTCAATATGGTACTGGATACATATTTTCATTACAAATTCCAGGTATGTAGTTCCAGGAATATTCTAATTGTCATATAGTTATAGTTTATAAAATTAACTGTTCGACAATCCTGAACGTGTTGACCATTCATGTGATTAAAAAGTAGTCATTAATAGTACTTAGCGACTTGTTTATGCAGGGTAATGAAGGGGGGTATTCCATAAATATAAGAAATTTCATATATTCAGTCCATAGAAGCAACTATAAGACAATCCTTAGCATCAATTTTGATTTAAGATGCTAAATCGTTTGTTAAGGTAAATGGAGTCTTTGTGATTTTTTTTTTGACTATACTTCAGTTCAAAACCGTACAAGCCCACTCGTGCCAATTGACCTTACTCCAATTCTATAGAGTCGCATAGTGTGGCATCTAGTCGTCCGCTGTATGGCGCATCTGGTGCATACAACGCACCAGATGCGACACTTTAGAATGCAAGTAGCATCAATTGCTACGACTGGTCTTGTCCGGTTTTGTACTGCACAAGTATATTCTCATCTCTCAATTTATGTGCTCTCAGGTTTTGTTATGGTCATATTTTTATGAGGAAATTTCAAGGGAAACATGTATATGCGAGATGTCGCTAAAAAGTCCAAGGTGTCAGTCGGTTTTGTGCAGTAAACCATGAAGCGTGCTAGGTGACATGTTCACAAATCCGGTTGAATCGTTATGGATGCAGAAACTTACGTCAAGGCTGATTTCCGTCAACTTCCTGAGCAAGAATATTTCGTTGCCAATTCTAAGTTCGATGCTCCGGACGATGTTCGAAGAAAAAAATTACCAAAATTTCGTAAAAAAGTTCTGGCAGTTAACTTGCAAATGTGGTGAAATTAGCGCTTCCTGCATTACTTTCGGATCAATCAACAGTGTGATTTACATCGACGAATAACTCTTGCCTTTTGTGTTTCCTTACAAACGATCACACACTGGTTTTGGCCTAATCTAGCATCTTGCCAAAACCCTCGAAACGTGTTGAGTGTTACCGAGACAATGGACTCATTATTGTGCCAAAAGAATTGAACCCACAATATTCACTGGCACTTCACCCAAATGAATTATCAACGAAAGGCTAAATGTCGTCCAACAGTCAACAGTGAGTTTGCTAACCCTATTTTTAACAAACCACCAGACGGAAATCCTAATGTGTATTGCTTACTGTACATGCACTGTAATAAGAACGGATCGATGAAAGGAGATTCTCTATTTTTCCGTGGGTTTCGTGTAAGTGCTTTTGTTTACGGATTCACATCCCCGTTTTTGAGCCTTCATACAACGGAATAGTGAGGATTTGTTATGTTTGTTATGGCAAATCCTGCACATCATGACGAAATGTATCCAACATTATTGAACAACAGGTGCATCACTTTCATAAACAAGATACCCATCCTAATATCAAAGATGAATAGTTGAACACTGGATTAAATTATTCAAAATGGCTAAGTGCAAACATAAATGGAAATCTGTTAAGCTGCATATGCAGATTCTTGGACAGAAATAATCCAACAAATCTGTTAAAAATCGAAAAACTTATATAAGTGGCAATCCTAACCAAAACACGATACAAAAAAACAAATTGATTCATTTATTAACTAGAAATGAGAAGAAAAATTAGTATTTTACATTTTGTTCCAACTAATTTTGCTTATCTTGACAGATACGTGTACTTCGTCTACAATGTGCAGACTTCTTCAGTTTTGCGTACTGATAACTCGACTCGAGTCGCATTTATTAGAGATCTGACAAACTGATAATTTCATCCAAAAACCAAGTGCTAAAAAGAATTGCGTTATTTTCAAACGACCTACGAGTTTGTGAATTAAGATTTTATTAAAAAAAATTATCTCTGAATTCCCTCTATTGAACTGCTTTTCACTTCCAACTGTTTATTTTGCGTTTTCTTGAGGTTCCTCTTTACGATTGCCCAATATTTGCCAATTATGCGCAAGTCCGGCGAGTTTGGAGGTTTTTTATTCCTTGGGTACGGTTTGCACACAATAGGCGGTATACCATTCATGAGCCCGTAGTGGCAAGAAGCGAGGTCTATCCAAAACAATGCGAAACAACTATGTTTCTTCAGGAAAGGTAATAAGGGTTTTTGCAAGCATTCCCCTACATAAATATCTTGGTTGACAGAGCCATTTGTTACAAAACTTTCGCTCCTCAGACCACACGTGCAAACCGCCTGCCAAACCAAGTACTTTTTCGGGAACTTTGGCATTTTTACTGCTTAAATTATCGTGAATCTTTTCTTTTCCGGTTGCCGTATAGAACTCTTGAAATCAGCCTTGACGTAGGTTTCATCTTCCATTGCAATGTAATTAAACTTGGTCAACAAACTCGTATACAACTTTTTGCGCGCTTTTCTTTTTCTGTTGAGTTTTGCTTAGCATCTCGATTTGGTGTCACTGTTACCTTATATGTTGACAGTCCGGCTTATTTTCTCTTTGCACTGTTGTGTGGGACTTTCCCAATTTGTTTCCGATATCTCTGATGAAAAGGTTGGGATTGCGTTTGAAAATGCAGCGGCTTCCTGGTTTCGGTTTCCTCCTGATCCCGACCTCCTGGCTGTCGCCAGACGTTCTCTGAACACTTGTATAACATTCGTCACAGTTGATTTGGCAATATCAAGTGATAATAATGAAACGCAAATTTCTGTTTAACTCGAGAACTATTCAAGTAAATGAAACCACATTTAGCATGTGGGGGTTATTGGACGCAAATTTGTTATATATATAAAAATGAATTTCTGTCTGACTGTCTGTCTGACCGATCGGAGTGAAAATATGTATGCAGGGATTTTTGGAGCTGGGGAAGGTTTTTATGATTGTTTGCGACCGCCTCCCCATACAAATGAAACACAAATTTCTGCATAACTTGAGAACTAATCAAGCAAATGGGACCAAAATTGGTATGCGGGGTTTTTTGAATGCAAGAAATGTTTCTATGGTGATTTCAAAGACAAATTTCAACCAAACCTGAGAATTATTCAGGTAACTAAGCCACAAACTGTGTATTGTCTGGATAAGAAGAATGTTCTGATAGAAGTGTGAATCCCTCCTTAGTCAAAAATAAACTCATTCAAAAAAAAGAGCGTCAGTTCTATGTAATGTTTATTCATTTAGTTGCAGGCGCAGCAACGCTCGCACCGGGATCAGCTAGTCTAATATAAAAATCTAAAAATATTACGACCTGCATTGAATAAATATGTGAATAATCTTTTTAGAATCTTCTCTACTAAGACGAAAATAACATTGAAACAAAAAGCTTGGAAAAATGTGTTTTCAAAAACTAATAGTTTTTTTTGCTCTATGAGACGGTGCTCAGTCTGTAAATTTTGCGAGATTCAGGATCTTTGCAATCACTGAAACAGTTTCTTCTTTTCGAAAAACTTCGATTATATCTGCGCGAAATACATTCGGCTTCATTTTTAATGTATTAGAAATCACAACTGTACCAAACTTACTGTGTATAAAAACAATAGGTCAAGATGTTAAACCAAGTAGGTATGCTTAGTTTAATCCACTTGGTTTTGTTGGGTCATGTGTTAAGACAAATTTCGTATGGATAATTTGCAGATATCCTGTAGACACTTTCTGAAAACCCAAGAAAACTGAAGAAAAATGCATGCATTCAAGGACGGCCCAGAAATTCTAGATTGACCGCAGCTGGGGAACATTTGTGGGTTCGCGTTTTTCGGTATCACAGTGATGTTTAGGTAGTCCATCTCTTCCAACGATTTTATTGGCATATTGAACTGATATCAGGTCCCATGGACATGGAGGTACTTGTGGATGGTTTTTCCAGTTGCACCTCGCGTCTCAAAAGACGGAATGATTATGATGTATGATATGTACTACCACCCATTGTAGCACGGAAACTAAGTCCGACAGCAGTGAGCTCTTCCTCGCTGTTAGACTTGATCAAGCTTTAATAACCACTGATTATCCTAGCCATGCCATTGTATGAAGGGCCAAAAAGGGGTTGGGTGGATCGATAGGAAACATCACTTATACGTATCCACAGGGATATAAAGAATCTCCTTCCTACAACAAGATTGAACAATTGGTCAAAAAAGCAAGCCATCTAACAGGAGGATGCCCCAATGGGCGGGGAGAAGAGCCCGCCCTCTATTCATAAACTGTTAGCAATGGGGAGTTGGCATTTCCACTCTCCCCATCCAGAATGCTTCAATCGAGTGCCCTGATGGTCCCTCCCATTCCCATGAATTATTTATATAATATTGTATATATTTATGTAAATGAAAAATACTACAACCATTCATATTTATTATATATGATCTTCATTCGTCGATTGATCCTGAAATGCAAGAAATGTTGTTAATTGTTGCACGATTTCGTTCGTTTTCAGCGATAGCAGCTATTAACCAACATCTTGATTTGAAATAACCTGAAAAAGTTTGTTAAGTCTATTGAAATTTCACAGAACTAACATTTATACATTTTAATTTACTCTTGCCATATTCACTATTTGCTTGTTGATGCTGACCTAATAGTTATTGTTCATGAGTTAGAAGTTGCTCCTGAAACAGGGAATTGATTGAAAGTAAGTTAAAGACAAATGGACATACAAAAACAATAAGTAATGTTCAAATTATCTGTAGTAAAATCAATAAAACAACATCACCAAATATAATGATATTGTGAGTTATGACACAGTTGACGAAAATTAAACTGTTAAATCAAAAACTATTTAAATGACACACAGCGCTGCACGAATCAGATCAGCTCAGATTTGGGTAAATGTCCATTTGCAAACCGGAAATGAAAAATACTCTCAGTAATAAGTGCAAAAGCCTGCCACAGATTCCTTTGCAGCTTCTTGTATGCAAGGCACTAGATACTTCTAAATCATAAGAGGAGAAGAAAGGATCAAAAAAATAATTGGACAGATAAGACATAATAATTAAAAGTATATATATATAAACTATTAGCTAAAAATTATAAAATTATTTTAATGTTAATATGTCAATCACGAAAACACAAGTAACGATAAAAATGGTGGTGATGATGATAAAGATGAATGGTAATGGTAATGAATAAACAATGTCATATAAGATAATATATAGTGAAGGGATATTATAATATGAACTGAAAATTACATGTGTGCCGACTGCTGTTTTGTTGCGATTGAAGACAAACTTGCGCATCCATTATGAACCAGAAAACTTAAACAATATATGGCAGCCATGAGAAAAAAATGAATTTTAAACTCACCTCTCCTTATGCACTCTCCTTCGATATTGTCAACTCACCATTTGAAGCCCCGCAACGCATGCAACTAAATGAATGAAAAATTAATAGAATTGGCGCGTTTATGGTTTTTGCTCTGAATGAATCTGGTTAAAATATTTTTGTTTGTTTATGTGTGTTATTTATGCAAAAAAAAGGTTTGTGTTATTAATTTAACCCTTGGACCGGTAGTTTCTACTGGTTTTGCTTTCTGCACCGGTAGTTTCTTCCGGTTATTTTTCTCTTGCAATTCTTGACTAAAAAGGGGTTCAAATTTCTATCAGAATATACTTCTTACCCGAGAAATACACATTTTGTTTTTTAGTTGCATGGATAATACACATGATTGGTTCAAATGTCTATTTCATTGGTTTTAGAGCCCTCCTTCACCCTCTCCAGAGGGACGGCGTCTTGAACCACTTAAAAAAAAGATCCTGCCCAAAAACCTTCACATTCCAAAGTTGGTTCCATTTGAAGAACTCCAATTCCAAGAACTCGAGCTTTGCAGAAATTTGTGTTTCATTGGATGGAAGGAGCTTCGAACCATCATAAGAACCTTCTCCGTCCTCAACAACCCCTCCATATAAGTTTTCATAACAGTAGATATGATTCTCATGTTTGGCTGACATTTGTGTCTAATTTTCATGAGAGCCCACCCCTTCCAGAGAAGGGAGGAGTCTCATACCTCCATAGAAACATTTATTGGTTCCGAAAACCCCCACATCCAAAATTTGGTTCCATTTGCTTGATTAGTTCTCGAGTTAGGCAGAAATTTGTGCTTCATTGGTGTGGGAACATCCCTTCCAGACGCGGGAGGGATCTCGAACCATCACAAGAACCTTCCTCGACTTCAAAAATCCCTGCATAAAAATAGTCATACCTGTTGGGATAATTCTCATGTTTGGCTCAAATTCGTGGTTCATTTGTATGAGAGCCCCTTCTTTCAAAGAGGAGGGGGGTCTCAAACCACGGTAGAAATATTTCTTGCCTACAAAACCTCCACATGCCATATTTGGTTCCATTTGTTTGATTAGTTCTCGAGTTATGCAGGAATTTGTTTTTCATTTACATGGCAGCCCCCCTTTCTAGAGGCGGGAGGGCTCTCGAACTATCATAAGATGCTTTCCCGGACCCAAAAACCATTGAATACAAATTTGCAAAGCAATAGGTATAGTTCTCATGTTTGGTTGAAATGTGTGTTTCATTTGTATGAGAGCCCCCCATTTTAGAAGGAGAAGGGGCTTTGAACCACCATAAAAACATTTCATGCCTTAAAAAACTCGTCCATTCCAACTTTGGTTTCATTTGCTTTATTAGTTCTCGAGTTATGCAGAAATTTGGGTTCCATTTGTTTGAGAGCACTCCCTCCCCCCTTCCTCCTCATGACGGAAGAGTCTCAAATCACCATAGAAACATTTCCCTCCTTCAAAAACTTCCGAAATTTGGTTCCATTTCTCTTATTAGTTTTCAAGTTATGCAAGGATCTGCGTTTCATTTGAATAGGTTCTCCCCCTTTCAGAAAGGGGAGGGGTCTCAAATCAACATAGAACAATTTTTTGTCTTCAAAAACCACCACATACTAAATTTCGTTCCGTTTGCTTGATTAGTTCCCGAGTTATGCAGAATATTGTGTTTTATTTGTATGGTAGCCCCTCCTTTTATGACGGGGAGGGTTCTCAAGCAACCATAGAAACCTTTCTTGCCTTCAAAAACTCACACATGCTAAATTTGGTTTCATTTACTTGATTAGTTCTCGAGTTGTGTAGAAATTTGTATTTCATTTGTATGGGAGCCCCCTTTTCCAGTGAAGGGAGGGGTCTCAAACCATCATAAGAACCTTTTCCGGCCCCAAAAATCTCTGCATACAAAATTTCACGCCGATTGGTGCTTCCGCTCGCGAGTTAAATGTGACAAAGGAAACCACAACTCATTTTTATTTATATAGATGAGTTTGAGGTTTTGACGTGTATCAATAACTCAATACCTTCATAATTTACTACGATCCTATAATTAAGAGGATGAAAGCATGTTGCTGAGCCTTTACTTGCTATAATTAACCATACAAATTTTGATCCGAATCAAAAGAGATAAGTATACACAAAAAAAACACTCTCTTTTGCGACCCCGGGATCTTAACCTTAAGTACTCGAAAGTAGGATTTCCAGACAATCTGGATCATCCCTTAAAATAGATAAACGCAAACGTTCACTTTCCAAAACAGCAATTACCTTAACCTTAATTCCATTCCCTAATCTTATTCCAGCTCTGCGTGAGGTTCATCGTCCAAACTGCCCAGCAGCCACTGCTAAGCTCACCTGAACAATAAACAGGTTTAAAACTCCGAACCGAACCGAACACTTATTGCTCGTTTCCATATAGCCAAAGGTGTGCTCAGCTCCGGCCCATTCAAGTGCGAAAACCGAAAGCTCTGCTAATCCGATAGTAGAATTCCGGTGGTGGAGAGAAAGAGGGTAGCTGAGAATTTCGAAACAAAGACCAATGCTCACCGCGCCGGGCCCTTCTTCCAGGTATTAGAGCTTGTCAGGGTGAGACTGGTCTTTCACTTTTCAATAATATGCAAATAGAATTGTTTTCACTCGAAATCTCCAGCTTCAGGTCCTCTTCGGGTTGATCGACTATGCAGGGAGCTGCAGGCTAGCTGTTTCAGGTTCACCCCAGCAGCCACAGCAAAATGACGTCGTTTTCCAGCATGTGTACAGAACCACCCTCGGCTGGACCAGGTCAAAGCGTTTCATTGTTGTTGAGCTTAAAGTTTCGCTTTCTAGGACACATAGTTGGTTGGGAAAGTTTTTCTCCTGCCTCGATGGTACGGGGTGCATTCTTGCATTGGCAGTTACCAGAAGAGTTGCGGGAGGTGCAAGACGATCTGAGAATAGTTCAAGCATTTGCATAAAATATCAAATTTAGTATGTAAATATGTTTTTGTTTGCGTTCCAGTCACATGTAATCCAATTTCTTTCAGCTTGAAAAGAGCACTGCCCGACCATTGGGGATTGTCCTCGTTTTGGAGTTGGTTTATCCTCAAGAGCTGAGCATGGAAGAGGATGGAAGTTGATTCTTTGGCTCGGTTTGTTTATCCGATTCGGTGACTTGCATCGGTGCACCGATAAACAAGCTAAGGCATTTGCGGTTCAGTGGCTTTGAATCTTATTAGAAATGCATGAACTTTGTAATGGGAGGGGCGTTTGTCACAGATCGTATGGTATCGCAATTTCCAAGTCAACTGAAATCTATTAGCCCCCCCTGCTGAATGCACCTATAGCTTCCATCAAACGTCGTGATCATTAATTTGGAATTGCAGAAATGTATCTATCGGTGATAACAATTCCATTCTATTGACGACCTTTTCCTCGAGTCATCGTCCAACTGCTTTCAACGAGTCTCATAACAATAAAGAAATTCCTTTCATTCTGTACATAATCGGCAGGATCTACTGCTGTGGCACCGTCTGTGAGTCTTCGGACTGGCTTCGGGCGAGACCAACCGAGCGAGAAGAGCTATCATAAAGCCATAGCATTTTATTCCCCTGAACCGACGAACGCTGTCGAAGCACGGTGCCGGCATCGGCAGTGGACGGAACCATTTCTTTGCTTTAAGCTCTTTATGACCACCACCCGGGCAAGCTCGTACACTGGAAACTATCTTCCATTCGTTGTTGGGGTGCTGATACAACCATAGGACCGTTTGTTTGGCTTCCGTTGCGCAGTGTGCCGTCATCATCCGTATCATCAGTATCATCTCATATCTACAACGCCAGCTACATTATCGTTGTCCTCTCGGCATCCACGGAATTGAGGTATTTCAAAGTCCACAAGCGCTCTGACTGACCCAAATACACGTGATTCCAGGACCCCCGCCTCATCCCACAATAGTCACAATTCTTGTCAAATGTCCATTACAAAAGATAACCAACTAGCATCAGTCGACTTGGACGACGACGACGACGACGACGACGACGATGATGATGGCCCATTGAAGCTGTCTCAATGTGAAGTTAATCAAACGATTCCACTTCCGCATCAGTCAGCCAGGTCCAGGAAGAGGGGTGTTTTTCTTTCAATTTTCTTAGGACTTCGGACAATCACCACGGGATCTCCGAACGGAAGGTTGAAATTATTTTCTTTCCATTTGGAAGAATTAAAAAGCTGCAAACAGAGATTGGCTTGGCTCGATGGATAATGACCTGGGAGAACCATGGGAGGAAAGAAAGGAACGAAATGCTTTATCGTTTAATGAAGATCATAATTTCATTTTCCTGCGTTTTCCGGAGCGGCCCCGTTCGCGTTGAATCCATGCGATGCTACTGCATGGGAGATTGGTCGTAACGGTGGGTTAAATTGGATTTCTTTCGCCTGCCGTATCAAAGAAGTTTTTTTTTTCAATCGCACCATTGACTGGATGGCTGAATTGAATTGCATTATCTGCTCGATTCTTATGGAGACAGAACTGACGGGTGAATGGATGGATGGTTTTGTTCGATTGTGCAATGGGTGTTTTCGATAATGGGAAGTTCAAGGACAGCTGAAGTCAGTTAGGTGTCGAATGTGTTTTGTTATGTAGATAAATGAACTTAGTTCAAAGACCAAAGTGTCAACTAAACTGAGATATAGTGAAGAATTCAACATGAAAACCGGTCAAATGCCATTTCATGACAGCTCATATGGTGGAAAATTATCCTTGAGCATACCTCTTCTTATGTTTTCTCAACATATTTTGTATTCCAATCAATGAGAAGTCTTTTGATCAAATTGTACATCCTTAAGAAATGTGAGAGCACTTGAACACTAAATATAGATCTCGGAAATTTATTTATAAAGGGTGAATAACACTTCAAAAAAACTATTCATGTATATTAAAGATGCGCTAAGAAAAGAAATTTATGTGATTGAAATGGTTCGACTGTATTGAAACTTTTCGAGGCATCTCATCATTGATATCAAAATTTAGTTCACAAGTGATATTTCCTTACATATATTTCTTTTTCTTTCTTTGGTAAATCGTATCTATAAAAACGTCATAACTAGTTACGTGTACATCTGCAAAACCAATTCTGTAAGTATCATTTGAGGCCATTAAACTTTCTAAGGAGTGTATCGAAAATAGGCTATCCACAAACTTTAAGTTAGCTCATCCAAAGAATAGTGTTCCCCAAACTTATTAATGATGGTTTTAACACTCGCATGATGAATTCCAAACCGCTTCGCCAATTTTCGCATAGTAATACCCTTCTCACTTAGCCATGTGTCCAGAACCTTAATTTTCACTTCCTTTCCAATACGCGACATTTTGAAAACGCAGAATTTTAACCGCACAAACAAGTAAACAAAAGAAAGCTGACAGTCAAACTCACAGCATGCAGTGTTCAGAGCATCAAAACCATCACAAATACATGCGTACAACGCAAATGTATGTGGATAGCTTATATTCGATACACTCCTTATTAAAATTTGAGTTTTGACGTACATCTTTGTTTTCTATACTGGGGTACAATTAAATAAAATCGCATTACGACAGTTAAGAAAAGTTGTCAGATTTTGAGCGAGCGTTTATAGTTCTGAAAATACATTGATGTTTTATTAAGTTAACTGGTCATAGATTTTTTAAATAGTATTTTATTTTAGAAATGTAAGTTATGCGAAAAATATTAAATATCATATAATTTGAACCATATACGAACTTTATAAACAGTTCTTAAAGCTTTACAAGGATTTTTATGTTTCTATTAAAATTTATTTTGATGGTTCTGAGTGCTAAACCTTTATTTTTCAATAAGATCTTTCATAACATTTAACATGAATCAGCACAATAATCTTGAGTTTAAATCAAGCTAAAATGTAATATTAAAATGAATTTCTGTAACTGGAAATGAGAAGCAAAATTAGTATTTTCCATTTAATTCCAACTACCTTTGCTTCTCTTGACAGATACGCGTAGTTCGTTTTCAATGTGCAGACTTCTTCAGTGACGTGTACTAATAACTCGTCTGTATTCCACTAAACAACTCAAACTTTCTAATATCCTTGAATTCATGTCTGTCTGTCTATATCTGAACCTTATAGTGTATGATTTTTTTTTTTTTTTTTTAGACGGGATGGAAAATCTGCAGCCAGACACCTCAAGAACTCAGGGTGTGGGGATGAGGGTGCCAACTCCTCGACCCACTAAAAACCCACCCGTGCCTTAGCCTTTCTCCCTCCCCGGAACCACCTTTCGGTATTACTTCGGGGAGGGAGCTTTGTGCTAATTAAGCACCCACTATGTCTAACTACTTAGGTCTTCAGTAGTTAGGTCGCCCTTTCGACCTGCCTTTGGTCGTTTCGCCATTTCAGGTGGAGATCGAGGACAATCTGGGAGCCACGGCCATCATGCGCGGATCTCGCGCCGTCGAAGCGAGGACATGTGAAGAATACATGTTCCGCGGTTTCTCTGCTCCCGCGCACTCGGTACATGCGGAGGACTGTGCATGCCCATATTTGTGCAGATATTGTCTAAAGCACCCATGGCCTGACAGAATCTGCGTTAAGTGGAAGTTAACCTCCCCGTGTCGCCTACCGACCCACCCGGATAAGTTCCGGGATTAGTCGGTGGGTCCACCGACCTTTGGTGGAGTTATTCCATTCCCTCTGCCACTTAACCATTGATGCGGCTCTAGTGGTCTTTCGGATACCTCTTGTTCCACGTTGCTCGAAGCACTCTGCATCCTCTTTATGACGATGCCTATCGGCATCATCCCCGCTAGGACACAGACCGCGTCGCGTGATACCGTTCGGTATGCACTAACCACTCTTAGGCACATTAGCCTGTGTGTACTCTCTAGCTAACCTAGGTAGCACTTCATGTTCAAGGCGGTGATCCATGCCGGCCCGCCGTACCTAAGTATGGACAGGGCGACACTGGCCAGGAGTTTACGCTTACCCTTGCACCGCCGGAGCTATTCGACATCATGCGGGATAATGCCGAGATAGCCATGGAGGCTTTCTTGCAAGCGTAATCGACGTGGCTGGTAAAGGACAGCTTATCGTCGATCATGACCCCAAGATACCTCAGAGATCTCTTCGATTCAATAGTGCAGTTGCCTGCACTAATCGTAGCGTATTGCTCCGATTTTCGGTTGTTGGCAACCGTGACCTCAGTCTTATGGTGAGCTAGCTCCAGTTTTTTGGAGCGCATCCATCTCTCCACAATGCCGATGGAGTGTGAGGCCGTCAGCTCCACCTCCTCGATGGATTCACCACATATTTCCAGGGTGATGTCGTCCGCGAACCCGACTATCTTCACCCCGCTCGGGAACTCGGGCCGTAGCACTTCGTCGTACATCGTGTTCCATAGCACCGGGCCCAGGATCGAACCTTGCGGGACGCCTGCGATGATATGTACACGTTTCTGACCCTCCTCCGTGTTGTACACCAGTACGCGATTCTGGAAGTAGTTTCCCAGAATCTTGTACAGGTACCCAGGAACCTGTAGGCGCTGGAGCGAGTCGGCGATAGCCACCCAACTGGCGCTGTTGAAGGCGTTTCTCACGTCACGGGTGACCACTGCACAGTAGCGTACTCCTCGCCTCTTGCGCTGGATTGCCACCTCAGCCGTCTTGGTGACGGACGGGATGGCATCCACCGTCGACTTCCTTTGCGGAAGCCAAACTGATTGTCCGACAGACCGCCTGTACCCTCCGTGTACGTTGTCAGTCTGTTGAGGATTACCCTCTCGAGCACCTTACCCGCTGTATCCAACAGACATATAGGTCTATATGCCGATGGATCTCCTGGTGGCTTCCTGTCTTTGGTAGTAACACAAGGTTCTGAAATTTCCAGGCGTCCGGGAAGACGCCTCGTCCAGACACTTTTGCATCACCACCCTGAACATTCCGGGATCCAGCAAGATAGCCGTCTTGATGGCCAGGTTCGGGATACCATCAGGTCCCGGCGCTTTGTTCACCTTTAGCGACTTTGCTATCGCAATGAGTTCGTCATTCGCCACCGTCACCTCGTCGCCGGCCCCCGTTGTGCCATTATCAATGCCCACGTGGTCGCGGGTGTTCGGCGGGGCCGTCCACCCTTCCGTCGCTATGACAGCGTAAAGGTCTGGGATACTGGAACGCTGGTCATGGGACAAATCTACGGCGGCGGGGGCCATGGACTCGGGTCGTGGCTCGGAAAGAGTCCCCCAACGATCACCTGCAGCAGCTCTGATGAACGCTCGGCTGGAGCCGCCGATCCCCTGGTTTTGGCCATTACTACCCGATAGGCGTCACCCCACGGGTTCGCATTGGCCCTCTGACACAGACCCTCGAAGCAGGCTCGCTTGCTGGCCTTTATCTCCCTCTTTAGAGCGGCCTTCGCGGCGACAAGCACCTCTCTGCGCTCGATTCTATCGGCGTCTGACCGCGCTCTTGCATCCTCCGTATAGCGTGGAGGCAAGTTCTTCGGAGGTCGGCGATCGACTCTGTCCACCAATACACCGGCGATCTTCCATTCCTCGGTTTGACTTCCTCGGCATGGTCGCATCGCACGCTCGTGCAAGTGCCATCACAAGTCGTTCGCCGCAAGGTTCCTGGGTTTCGCGTAAAATCCGTTCCCTCTCAAGCGCCTCTTTAAAAGTCTCTACATCAAAGTAGGACGTCCTCCATCTGCGGGCGAATGGAGTGGATGCTACTCCTTCCGCACGCTGCCTTGTATTGTGGACGATACAATAACGAACCGCCAAGTGGTCGCTATGGGTGTAGCCATCATCCACCCTCCAATCATTGAGCAGCCCAGGACTGCTGAAGGTAACGTCGATTATCGATTCCGCTCCATTTCTGTGGTATGTACTCTTGGTACCCACGTTGGCTAGGTCCACGTTGAGCCTAGCCACGGCCTCCAGAAGAATCTGGCCCCTGGGTATGATGTATGATGTATGATATGTACTACCACCCATTGTAGCACGGAAACTAAGTCCGACAGCAGTGAGCTCTCCTCGCTGTTAGACTTGATCAAGCTTTAATAACCACTGATTATCCTAATCATGCCCTTGTATGAAGGGCCAAAAGGGGTTGGGTGGAT
The DNA here is from genome assembly GCA_034211315.2 of Aedes japonicus. NCBI lineage: Eukaryota > Metazoa > Arthropoda > Insecta > Diptera > Culicidae > Aedes > Aedes japonicus. The sequence goes on along the minus strand of JASCZW010007440.1, from coordinate 38,421 downwards.
CGATAGGCAACATCACTTATACGTATCCACAGGGATATAAAGAATCTCCTTCCAACAACAAGATTGAACAATTGGTCAAAAGAGCAAGCTATCTAACATGAGGATGCCCCAATGGGCGGGGAGAAGAGCCCGCCCTCTATTCACAAACTGTTAGCAATGGGGAGTTGGCATTTCCACTCTCCCCATCCAGAGTGCTTCAATCGGGTGCCCTGATGGTCCCTCCCATTCTTATGAAATATTTATATAATAGTGTATATATTTATGTAAATGAAAAATACTGCAATCATTAGGTATCTATTATTAATGATCTCTTTCGGTGGATCCTGAAATATAAGAAATGATGTAAAGTGTTAAAGTGGAGAGTTCTGTGTTTTCACGCTTAAGAATGTTTCCGTTCGTTTTCAGCGATAGCAGCAATTTCCCAAAATCTTGATTTGAGGTATCCTAAAAAAGTTTGTTAAGTCTATATCTGAACCTTATGGACTTGAAAACTACGGAACTGGATCATAGGCGTAGCCTACATTTCAAATGGGTGGTGGGGGTGGGCTTATTTTATTTAGAGAGAAAGAGAGAGAGAGAGAAGAGAATTACATTCGTTTTGTGTTGTTTGTTTGTTACATGCTGAAAATTATTATACTTACTTTGAAAAAACTTTCGAATGTTCATTTATGGTACTTCTAGATAAAAATGTAGCAAATAACTGCTTTAAACTGCTAATAATTTACAAAAACCGTGATAAGTAATGAATATCGATCGATATTGATAGTAGCTTTCATCTTATTTCATACGAGTGTTCTTGACCTGTTGGGTGTATGTATTTGATTGAGGAATTTCCTGCCAATGAATCTATTCAATTATACTTGTGTTATGCCATTTTTATGCCGGTTGCTATTTTGCACTGATTCGTTTTGTTATGAAGGTTCTTCTGTTTATAAAACAGCACAGAAACATCGCTCTTCACCGATTGCTTGTCGATCTGCCAAATTTGGAAGACGTCTGCATTGAGTTATCTCAAATTCTAACAATCCGTCCAATATATCACAAACATTGCGATTTGTTGAGCTGATTGGAGATAATGAAATCATTTTGTTTAATACCAAGTCTCTCCCGGTTGGTATTAAACCGATAGGCAGGGACGTTAATAGAAATATAAAGATGCCAGAAGGCACGAAATGCATCTACGAACTCTAATTTTTACGAAATCCCTCAATTGCAATTTTTAATGGATAAGCAAGGATTGTTCTTTAGAAACTTCAATTTGATTGATACAGATATTAGTTACAGTAGTGCAATAGGTTGTAGGATACAGTTGTAAAAATTGAAAGATACGAAAAAAGAGTTTGGTTTGAGCATCGGCTGTGAAAGGTTGTGACGATGCTTTATTACGCATTATTTTCCTATCGGGCATGGCGCGTTTCGTATTGTTTCGGTTATCTAAAATTCGGTGATTCGAGTGATCGAGTGAGCGCAGTAAGAAAACAACAAAGCGTCTCTCAAGCGTTAATAAAATTAACTTTGTTTTCCTAACGGAAAACCACCGTCACACTTTGTGAGTAAATCCAATAGCACCATTGTCATTGGTTTAACTCGGTTCAAATCAGATTTCCAACATAATAAAAAATCACCTTGTTTTGCCAATGAAAAACCACCATTACACTTTGTGTGTGGCCCCAATAGCATCTTCACTGTTGGTATAAATTGATTCAAATCATAAATCGGTTCTTATATTTAAATGTTTTACTAAACGAAGCGTTAACTTAGCTTATCGTTTAGCAAAACGACCTTGTTGCCAACCAATCTTGTTATCCAACATCTCAGTGATTTCTCGTGAAAGTGCGGCGGCGGTCTCGGGTTCCAATAAAACGTCCAAATAAACGTCAACACACTCCTACCATTTCCTTATTTGACCTGCATTCGGGTGAGGCCAGCGCCGGTATTGCCTTAGTTTGGGATCACCAGTTTTACACATCGAGCATGTATGCATCATCTGTTGATCCTCGTAGTAACGGAGTAACAACCTCGGGCGGATAATCATGCTCATTATCCTGCTCATGCCCATAAAGACGGATAAATTCTTTGAATAGGATAAGACAACTGCAACTTCTCGCTCTGACTAGCTTGCTGTCTTGCTTTCTCACACGCTGAATCAAACTTTAAGATATGATCAACGTTTTTTTTTTAAATAATACTAAACTACAGTACCGTAAAACGGGGTGACATTGATCAGCAGGGTAGCATTGATCGGTTTGGCCCATATCATGCATAGTTCAAATAAATATTTTTCGTTGATACTCTCTCCAACTATCAACTATGTTTCTTAATCTAGTATTGTTTGGGTTCTGCAAGCTATAGCATTGGTTTAAATATTCAGTTTTTTTTATTAACCAAGTACTGAAAATACAATTGAGCATAGCTTCTTTAAGTTTCCACTAGCGGGGGAAAAGTAATCAATGCTTATCTAATAGCTAACATTACAAGTTAAAAGATATTTCCATAGTAGCACACTTGTTTCAACCCAGTACAGGTGACTACTATGCGACTCAATTCAGTCACAATCGAGCTGCTGAAACCATTTTTGACGGTTGTGTGCTGCTTGGGCTTTTTACATACTTCAGGCTAGATGGGCTCTTGGTTAAAGGGAAAGGATTGTACTAAAATTGTTAGTCGTGTCTATTTAAAAAAAAAATCATGGATGTCCACTTTTTACGGTCTATTGTTACAACTTGTTACAAAATCGAGACAACTTCGCGTAATTTGGCTTTTTTACTTAAGGCAAAGGAGCAATATGACAAACATCCCAAGCACCAGAAAAACATCTTATCTGGTTACAGAAACTTGATTGTGACTTGGTTGAGTAGCATCGGAGTAACAACAACTGTGTTGAAACAAGTAACCTTGCTACCTGCTAGGGATAAAAAAATAATAATAAAAAATTGAACCAAATAATAAAATTCTTAAAATAAAATTAAAAATCAAAGGAGGGGAGGGGGTAGGCAATGGAAAGCTTTCTATGATAGTAAGAGTTCCCTCCCATCTCTGTAAGGGGAGCTCCCATACAAATGAAACACAATTTTCTGCATAACCCAAGAACTAAACAAGCAAATGGAACCAAATTTGGCATTTGGGGATTTCTGGAGGCAAGAAATGTTTCTATGGTGGTTCGATACCTCTTCTCTCTCTTGATTGGGGGAGAGTTGGGATTTCATGCAAGTGAAACACAAATTTAATCCTAACATGATAAATATTCCGAATCTTTTGGAAATTTGTTTGAAGGGGATATGATGCCTGAGAAGGTTCTTATGATGGTTCGAGACTGCTTACCCGTCTGGAAAGGGGGGAGGGGGCTCAATAACAATTGAAACACAAATTTAAGCCATACAGGAGTATTATACCTTCTGTTATGCAAATGAAATGAGGGTTATTTAAAGTAAGATTTTATTCTATGGTGGTTTGAGACTCCATCATTATCTGGGGTCCCCCATACAAATGATACAGGAATTTCTGCACAACTCAAGAATTGATCAAGCAAATGGAACCAAATTTGGATTGTGGAATTTTTTGAAGGCGAGAAATGTTTCTACGGTAGTTTGAAATCCCTCCGACTGAGAATTATCCTTACTGTTATGAAAATTTGTATGCAGGTTTTTTTTATGACAGGGGATTGGGGCTCCTCCCCTGTCTGAAGAGGTGTCTCTCATACAAATGAAGCACAAATTTCTGTATAACTCGAGAGCTAATCAAGCAAATGGGACCAAAATGCGTCGTCTAAGGGTTTTTGGAGGCATGATTTTTTTATGGTGGTTTGAGACCCCTCCACTTTCTGCAAAGGAAGCTCTCCTGAAAATAAACCTCAAATTTCAAATTTCTGCATAACTTAAGAACTAATCAAGCTGATGGAACCAAATGTGAAAAGTGGATTTTTTTTCTTCTATTGTGGTTCTAGATCCCTCTCCTCTCTGAAGGGGGGGGGGGCTCATACAAATGAAACAGAAATTTCAACCAAACATGATAATTATCCAGGCGACTAAACACAAAATGTGTATTTCTCGAGTAGACAGCATGTTCTGATAGAAGTTTGAACCTCTTATTATTCAAGAATAGGGGATGTTTCAGTTACTCTTAGTGCTACATTATGTACAAGAAGTAAATCTTAGGTTATGAAAGAGAAAATTATGTTGAAGCTGGCAAGATACGGCGTAGTTTGAAGGTATACGCTTTGTCTATGAAATGCTTCTACACAGAAAGAAAAACCATTGTAGAAACTAATGATCCGAGCAACTAGAAATGAAAAGAAAAATTAAAATTTTCCATTTAATTCCAACTACCTTTGCATATCTTGACAGATACGTGTATTTCGTCTACAATATGCAGACTTCTTCAGTGTCTCGTACTAATAACTCAACTCTAGGATTGCAAAATTGATTCATCTTGCATCAATACTCGGAATGCTGTCCTTAAAACGAACAAACCAGAACTGGAGTTTTCCAAAAATATTTTCTGAGTAACAGAGAGAACCTGTAAACTTATAAGGCAGCTACCAATAGAAGTTCTAGGATGAATGTTGAACAACTTTTTGCTAATTTTAAAAGTATTAAGAAACTTGCCTCATTCAGTTTGATAGTTCAAGGAGCTTCAAAACAAATTTAAAACATTAGAGAAGTACAAAAGATTTAAGAAATGATTTAAAATCTTTTGTCACTAATTTGGAAATATGAAGCACTAAAAAAATGGCACAGCAAATGTCGGTAATAGACACATGCCAGTCATTTTAAAAAATTAACTAATTAGTTCAATTGTTTCTGAATCATATTGCATGTTATTTGCAATGCTTTTTTTTGACGAAGGACTACATTTTCGTTTGCTATATTAGAGCACAATTGAAAAAAAAAAACGCGTTACAACCATCACGAAAAGTGCTCAGGTTTTGAGCGTTGTTATCTCAGTCATTTCTAAAAAAGAGTTGAAATTTTGTGCAATGTACGATCACAAATATTACAATTTCTATAGAGAAAAATTGTTTTTGGGCCACATACTATTGAAAATCCATAAATGTTAAACCTTGTCTTAAAAGGTATACTAACCCTGTCAGGTCTAAGGGATCACCCAACAAACATCGGTGTTGAATTAGAGCTTGTTCAAGCAAATTTGGAAAAGCTATTCAGCTGTTTCTTCTAGAATAGCTGAATAGCTTCTCCAAATTTTTTTGAACAAGCTCTAATCCAACACCGATGTTTGTTGGGCATATATGACACCCAAAGGAAAATGGCTTTATATAATCACGGTTAGAATAAAAGTGTACACTATCTTCCGCAAATTTGTACATCCTGTTCCATAGCACCGGACTCTGGATCGAACCACGTTTCTGGCCTACCTCAGTAACTTTCCAGAATCTTGTGCAGGTACCCAGGAACCTGAAGGCGTTGGAGCGAGTCGGCGATAGCCACCCAGCTGGCGCTGTTGAATGCATTTCTCACGTCAAGGGTGACCACTGCACAGTAGTGAACTTCTCACCATCGAATTCCCTTCACGGAAACCAAACTGGTTGCTAGACAGACCACCTTTACCCTCCGTGTATTTTGTCATTCTGTTGAGGATTACCGTACCCGCTGTATCCAACAGATATATAGGTCTATATGCCGATGGATCCCCTGGTGGCTTCCCTGTCTTTGGTGACAACACTACCCAAGCAGCACACAATGAGCAAAAATGGTTGCAGCGACTTGATTGTGACTGAATTGAGTCACAAAGCAGTCATTTCAACTGGTTTGCAACAAGTATGCTACTTGGGTAGGGTCCGATTTTTCCAGGTGTCCAGAAAAACGCCCTCGTTGAGACACCTTTGCATCACCACCCTGAACATTATGGGAGCCAGCCTGATAGCCGTCTTAATGGCCAGGTTCGGAATACCATCCGGTCCTGGCGCGTTGTTCACCTTTAGTGACTTTGCTATCGCAATGAGTTCTTCGTTCGTCACCATCGCCTCGTCGCTGGCTCCCGTTGTGTCGTTGTCAATGCCCATGTGGTCACGGGTGTTCGGCTGAGTCGCCCACTCTTCCGTCGCTATAACAGCGTTAAGGTCTGGGATACTGGAACGCTGGTCATGGGACAAATCTACGTCGGCGAGGGGCATGGACTAAGGTCGTGGCTCGGAAAGAGTCCCCTAACGATCACTTGCTGCAGATCTGGTGGTTGCTCGGTTGGAGCCAACGTTCGTCTGGTTTTGGCCATTACTACCTAGTAGGCGTCACCCCACGGATTCGTATTGGCCTTCTGACATAGAACCTAGAAGCAGGCTCGCTTGCTGGCCTTTATCTCCCTCTCTAGGGTGGCCTTCGCGGCGACTGGGGCCCTTCTACGCTCGATTCTCTCGGCGTCTGACCGCGCTCTTTGCACCCTCCGTCTTGCGTGGAGGCATGTTCTTTGGAAGTCGGCGATCGACTCCGTCCACTATTGCACTAGTGATCTGCCATTCCTCGATTTGGTATCCCTCGGCAAGGTCGCATGCTCGTGTAATTGGCATAACGAGTCGTTCGTTGAAAGGTTCCTGGGTTTTGCGTAAGATTTGTTCCCTCTCAAGTGCCTCTTTAAATGTCTCTACATCAATGTAGGACGTCCTCCATGTGCGGGCAAATGGAGTGGATGCTCTTGCTGCCGCACGCTGCCTTGTATTGTGGACGGCACAATAACGAACCGCCAAGTGGTCGCTATGAATGTAGCCATCATCCACCCTCCAATTATCAAGCAGCCCACGACTGCTGAGAGTTACATCGTTTATCGATTCCGCTCCTTTTATGTGGTAGGTGCTCTTGGTACCTATGTTGGCTAGGTCCACAATACACTTAGTAGCAAAAAAAAAGCCGAGCAAAATTTTCTTTCAAAAAACGCGTTGTTCTGGTCAATGGTCACAATTGGGTGAACAAGGAAAATACTCATGTTGGAGCCTCAACTTTGACGCCAGCTGTAGTCCAAACCACTTGATGGAAACAGTTCAAATTTTGTCCACATAAATTTTTATATTTTTTTAAGTCATGGAGAAATTTTTAATATGCTACCTAAATTTTTCACAGAAATACGGTTTTTTGAAATTGGTATATCCAAAATGACTTTTTTCAAATATGTTATGATAACTTCAAATTTATATACTTTATCAACATAAAATTTTGGTCACATAAGGTCGAAACATTAGTTATAACGTTGTCAAAATTTCAGCCAAATATATTGATAATTGACAAAGTTACAGAAGGTTGAACAACGCGTTTTTTGGAAGAAAATTTTGCTCGGCTTTTTTTTTGCTACTGAGTGTAAGCTTAGCCAAGGCTTCTCGCTTTTACCAACGGGCTTAGGCCAGTTAGCTCAGTTGTCATACGATCGAGCATATTGGAAAATTGCTCAATGGACCATTTTGGTGGTGCGTAGCAGCAGAAGAACACTCCATTCATTTTTACAACCGCGAAGTCTTCGCTTTTGGTAGACACAACTTCCTGAACCGGGTACTTTCCCATCAGCCATAATGCCGCCATATTGGACAAACCAGTTTCCGTTGCCGGCTGGGATGCGGTATGGGTTGGATACAATGGCGATATCCGATGCAGACTCGCGAACTGTTTGACACAGCAGTAGCTGGGTGGCCTCGCAATGGTTCAGGTTTAGTTGGTTTACCTGTATTATTATTGGCTCTATGGAATACCTTGTGTAGCCGGGTACTTGAACCCTCCGATGACGTGCTTATCATCCAGTTTCCCGGCACACATTAAGCATTTAGGGGGTTCTTTGCAGTTGTGGCTTGTGCTGCGCGTCTTGTGGCTTGTGCTGCCACATCTTCTGTACATGTTACTCCTATCTGGGCCTTCGCGCTCCCAGGACATGTGCCCGCTCTCTACGCTTGCGGACCGTCGCTCGTCGGTTTCGTATTTTTCTTGCGGACTTTAGTCCAGTGGATCTCTCTGCCACGCTTGAGGTCGTCGCTCGTTCCTCTTTTCGCACTGGCATCTGCCTCCGTGCTTATAATAGCAGTTGGGGCCCTACCACTAGGGCCCTTTTCGGCGCTTGTCGCATCGTGGCCTCTCTCTTTGCAGCCAGCTGGAGCTGGTCGTGAGGATAGATCTTCTGACCCCACCGCCACTTTCACGTAGGTTTTTGGCCCGACAGGGACGTTAGCCACTATCCGCTTCTTAGAAGTGCTTGGCCCGCTTGGAAGTCCCTATCCCTATAGTAGATGGGGTGGAGCCTCACACAAAGACGGACTCTTCCCTCTGCGTGTGCTTCGTGGCTATTTGCCTCACCCTTTCCGTGGCTGCTAGCCGTGCTAACTGTTTTGCACTTTTCTTGCATGCAGCCTGCACTGTCCTGCGTAGCCTAAGGAGGCATAGTTTCAAGTCCTTAGGGATGGTGTTGAGCGATGACCTAAAGTCAATATTCTGGGATGTTCTAGGATATCAAAAATGTACTTGAGTTCAGAACTTTTTTTAACAGTTGTAAGAGTAGCTTTTAGGGCTATATGAGATCATTATATGTATTCAATCAAATTGAATGAACCTTTCGGAAGCTCAACATAATTTGAGATGATCGGGGTCATCTAAACTGTCCTTGAGATCAGAAAATAGGACCTACAGTTGCAACAAAAGCTTTCTGAGCTCTACAAAACTACGATGTGTATTAAAACATATTCATTGAATATCTTGAAAGATGGACAGACATTATGAGATCATATTCTAGGTTATCCAATCTATGCTGGAATTTAAAACTGGAAGTCTACAGCTGTGTCTGTAAATCTACAGCTGTAAAGTAACAATATGTATTTGACCAATTTAAGTGAGTCTTATGGGAGGTAAATAGATATAATGAGATATTTTGGGATGTTCTAGGTCACCAAAAATGCCCTTGATTTCAGAAGTTATGAAGAAACGTCCACAGACATCAAATAATAATCATATTAGTTTTAGGCCATTCAAAACACTAGGTCTTCAATTGTAACAGTAGCTTTATAGGCCATGCAAAGTCAAATTAGTTTGATTAGCATGCATATACAAAGATTATCTCAGATTGTCTGTTGGTCTCCCAAGTAGACCTGTGCGCCGTCTACTTTGAATCGGCGGCGGCGTAATATGGTATTTTCAGACGGCGGCGGCGGCACCAGAAAATGCGCACTTGCCATGATCGTTCTTGGCAGCGGCGGCGGCGGCGGCGTGATCGGCGCGGGCATGATTATCCCCTCGACATTTCCTCATGCTTATCCCTTTTACCTGTTTGACTTTTACGTGCAATAATAAGACTAAAGGATCACTCCAAGTATTATATTTTGATAGAAACTGAAGTATCCATAGTGTTATATACTCAAGTCGATGAATTGACGTGAATAGTGTGTGTACAAATATATGAGACTTACCATTATGGAATTTGTTCATCACAAAATTAAACGAGAGTTGGCTTGTCTCTTTTTAATAAACTTAACCAGTTTCAGAAGCGTAAACATAATATAAATTCAGAATCGTATATATAAGTTATTACCAAATAGAATAAAATTGTCATTATTATGGAAATGTGGAAAGTATTAGTGTGGGTCTATGGATCTAAAATTTGACTATCAGTAAATTTATCTGAATTACTATTCATATTGATATGTAACTTTTCTGAGGAGGTATGACTAAAGTCTAAGCTCCATACAAAATTCAAAAATTATTTGAAGAAAAGTCTACGTGGGGAGGGGTGCAGGGAGGTCTGAGATTGTCAAAAATAAGTCTACGTGGTTTATGCACAGATACAAACAGGACACCCTTTTTCAGACTGGCTGCTTTTGGCGTGTACATGGGCTCAGTAGGGTTTCTTTGTCCTAAAGCCAACAGTTTTTATCTAAAAATTTAAATATCTAAAAAATCTAAATATCTAAGAATCTAAAAATCTAAAACTCTTAAGATCTAAATAGCTAAATATCAAAATATCTAAATATCTAAAAACCTAAAATCTAAAATCTAAAATCTTCAAATCTTCAAATCTTCAATCTAGTCTAAGATACAAAAATCTAAAAATCTAAGAATCTAAAAATCTAAAAATTTAAAAATCTAAAAATTTAAAAATCTTAAAATCTAAAAATCTAAAAATCTAAAAATCTAAAAATCTAAAAATCTAAAATCTAAAAATCTAAAAATCTAAAAATTAAAATATCTAAAAATCAAAAATCTAAAAATCTAAAAATCTAAAAATTAAGATATCTAAAAATCTAAATATCTAAAAATCTAAATATCTAAAAAATCTAAACATTTAAAAATCTTAAAATCTAAAAATCTAAAAATCTAAAAATCTTGAATCTTAAAATCTTAAAATCTTAATATCTAATAAAAATTTAAAAATTTAAAATATAAAAAATTATTATATCTAAGTATCTAAAATCAAGAAATCTAAAGATCTAAAAATCTATTTATCTAAGAATGCTTGAAAATTTAAAAATTTAATAATCTTAAATCCATCAATCTGAAAATCTAAGAATCTAAAAATCTAAAAATCTTAAGAACTTAATATCAAAATATCTAGAAATCTACTAGAAGTCTAAAAATCCAAAAATCTAAAAATCGAAATATCTAAAATTTTTATTTCTTAAAACCTAAAAAATCTAACTATCGGTAAATCTGAATATCTAAAAAATCTCAAAGATTTAAAAGCTTAATATCTAAAAATCCACTCGAAATCTAAAAATCTAAATATCCTAAAATCCAAAAATCTAAAAATACAAATATCTACTAGATATTTAAAATCTTAAAATTTAAAGATCTATGAATCTAAAAATCTAAAAATGTGAATATCTAAAAATCTACTAGAAATCAAAAATTCTAAATATCTAAATATCTAAAAACTCTGAATTTTTAAACTCGTACAACATTCTTCTATTTACACACTCTGTGAATTGTCACCGATTGAAACAAAACTGATAATGAAAACCCGCCAAAACCGGCATTTCCCCTTCCTTAAAATCTGAGAATGAAAATAAATGAATATCTAAAAAAAATTTAGGTTAAAAAAATTTAATTAACTAAAATTAACAATATCAAAATTAACAATAAACAAAATAATAATTCAAATTGCTATAAAAATCAAATACTCAGGAGCTTGAAAGATCAAAGATAAACCAAATTTTAAAAGATACAGAGCAGTGAATTATATCGAACTATCAATATTTTTACAGCATTACTGCAATCGCGTATAAAACGGAATCCACTATGCACTGATTTACCGGTTACTACAGTGGTTAGCTAAGTTATTTGATGTAGGATTTGTCATGTTCATAGTCAATACGGCACATGAATAGCCTTTATTGCGATGAGACTTTTACGGAAGGGATTCATTGTTTACGTTTATCAGTTAGGCCCTTATGAAAAATCGTATCGATTTAATAAATTTAAAAAACACCTCTTAACACAGTCTTGACTATTCAATGCAAAAATCTGGTACGTCAATCACTGTTAATTTACATGATCGTTAAAGATCACCAGAAATTCTGAACCTTCAGGACAGTTTGGATTACGTAGCACCTCGCAAAAAAATATATCCTACTCTTTCATTCATTTCTATGTTGTTGAGTAATATCTCCTTCATCTAAATTCTTTAAAAGCGTGTTAGAGTCCTCTCCATACTTTGATTTACCAAAGTAATTTGGGAGAATTAGAAATACTGATCACTCACTAATTTCAGTGTTTTGATTTAGGACTAATATAACCTTAGTCCTCTTTAAGAGTCCATTTTAGGATTCCCAGTACTTGTTTTGAAAACAAAGAATTTCTTTTCTTAAAAATGATTTGTTAAAAACCTGTCAAAGTTACCCCATTTTAAGGTAAACAAAAAACTCTTGAACTCCACCCCAGTTAAAAGACACGGTAACCAATTAGCGAGACGCTGCGCAGTGAACATCTTTACGCGGCCTTCATTACGAGGAAATTCCCCTGAGCTTGACGTTGCAGTGTATACGCGCCGGAAAATGTTACCCTACACGGCACTTCACCCGTTTGCTTTGAGTTACGACAAACTATCAGAAGAAACATGATACACTCGATGTTCGACCAAAACTTTTAATTTGAGACACCGAGCCAATTTCCGTTGACACGCTGCCGAATCAATCCAAGCAAGCGACCGCAGACTGACTTCCTTCTGGCTCGCCGAACCGCCCTGGAGCCTTATGCAAATGTTGCCAAAAGTTCGAAATTGGTTTCGCCTCTTCTGGTCTGGGCCGCGCTTCGGCGGGACTCCGGAAGTTGAAATAAAAGCGAAAATCAAGTTAATTAAATCCGCAAATCTTCGCACATTGTTGTCGGGTTCAGTCCCTCGGAAATGAGAGTGAAAGCTTTACACTTTTCATTTCGTTGTCGGTGCCCCACAGCTTCGGAACAAAACCACGTGCTCAGCAGGGAAATCCCGCACACACCGCAGTCCCGCACTGATGTTCAATTTTCAAAATTAAATCCATTTTTATTGTTCGCTTCTGCTCACGGGCTGTCTGAGCTAAATCATCGATTTTTACGACATTCGTGGTGGAGGCAGGCGGGCGGGAGTTTGGCTTGGAGCCGGGGCCATGCCTAATGGAAGCATGGGAAAAACTGATAAAAAATTCAATGTAATGCGCCCCAGGGTGATCGTTTACCACTGAATAACGATAACGAGCTTTCCTGTGCTCCGGCGGTCGCTCGTTGGGGAAGTTTTCAAAGTGTATTTGTATTTCGGTGTGTTTATGGGAGTGTGAGTCTATTTTGTTTACGGCTGTTGCTAGAAGAGGAGTGCTAACAATGAAAAACCGACTCCAAGTACCAGCAGCAGGTCCAAATTAGCCTTCTGGGAGAGAATGTAGCGAACCGTCATCGGTGCGGCCCCGGATGGGAATTTAAAGCTGGCATATTCATGAACGGGTGTTCTCGAAACACAAGGATGTTCGACATTTTTCACACGGATTAAAGCTGAAAACACCTCCTGACTCTCGGGATACGTAATGCTTGTCGATGAATTATGGCACCGGCGAGCCTTTATTACCATTATTATCATCCAAGCTCAGCACCCGGAAGCCTATCGACCTCGATTCCAAGCGTGCTTCGATAATAGGCTTTAAAAGTCGCTCTTTTCAGTTTAGCCTCGCGATAATGGCCAGATGGCCCAGAAATGGCAGCTAGCAACAACAACAAAACACATCTTCCCGGTCTGGCGCAAGATATACACATACCTATACACATAGAAATTAATGGCCGATAAGCTTTCAGTCGGTCGGTCGGTTGGCTGCCTGCGCCGGTGTCGGCAATGGATGAAGCGCATCGAAGAAAGCCCAAATTGAATTCAAAGTTGAAATTATGAAAATTGTGTAAACCGATTAGCAGGCAATAAGCGCAATTACGATAAAAGCGGATAATGTCCCAATTTCGGATGTTCGACAGAGCCAGCTAATTAAGGATCCCTCGAGGGGTTGAAGGAGAACAGCAAGTGCAACTTGTTTTCACTTTATTTTATGGTGCCTGGATCGGAAAATGAAAATTTAATTTTACTGCATTTTGGCGCCACACTCCCAGGTAGTTTTAAGCGAAACAAGCCCATTCAATCAGATAGAAATGGGAAATTACTCTTCCGAGCCTCCAGCCGAGCATCCTAAGGATTTGATTCCATCTCATGATTTCCCCCGAGTGCCCATTCAATCCTATAACGATGGAGCTTTATTTTTAATTTGTCTACCAATTTTCTTGAAACCTACTGAGCCATCGATTCTGCCGGCATCGTGTGGTGTGTCTGCTGTACTGGAAGATTCCGATTCCGATTCCGATTCCGACTGCCACCCCGAAAGCCCACAGAATCACGCGACAATACCAGATAATGCGGCTTTGCCGCTTATCTCTTGCTGAATTATTCCTGTGCATGGCATGCATCATTGCACTCTCTACGTCATTGCAACCCGCTTCCGATATCGCCGGCGGCGGAGCAACCTGAAGCAACAGCTGCAATCGCACAGACACACGAGGAACGGAACGAGTTGATGCATCTTCAGTTGGGGCAGTTCCCGCAGGATGTGTGTGTGTGTGTTGGGGTGGAAAGCAACATACAAAAGCATCATTGTGATCAGTTTCTCAGTCCGCAGCCATTCCCCAATCGCCCTTCGCTGGCAGGATTATGGCGGGAGAGGATTTGTTCGCTAAGACTCTCGCATCCCAGGTTACACACAGGGACCTGCAATCCGTGGATGGTAAATTGAAATCCGACCAAGTGGAAATGCATCCCGGTCGTATTCGTCGTCGATGGGACAAAATGCAATCGAGTGCAGCAGTGATCTCGGGGAATTAGGAGTACAGCGCTGAGTGGAGCTGGGAAATGGGAACCGGAGCTCACATGGAGTAAACGGTTGAGTGGGCCGATGATAATTAATTGTTCACGGTATTTGTGTTGGGAAATTGATCTTTTTTTAATATCAGCGAAAAATACTTTCTACACTTTTATTTGAGTGTCCATCAAGGAACAATTACTAAAGCGCGCTTTATGTTGATGCTATATCGAAGTAATTTATTACTTCGACTCGTTGTGATAGATTTGCTCGATCCAGAAGCTGATTTAAAAAATAATGTATGATGAAATTGCTGAGCTTGATTGATTCAGAAAATTTGCCTTCCAAAGGGCTTTTCAAACATCTCGTAGACTTTCCTCAGAGAAGAAGGGAGTCTGACCAAAGATTACACTACATACAAAATTTAAAAAAAAATGTACCGTGAAATATCTACGAGGGGGCCTGGGAGGGTCTGAGATTTTCAAAAATGAGTCTACGTGGTTTATGAACAGGCCCCAATGCATTTGCATGGCTTTAGCATCTATGACAGCGGAATATTACTGACTACGGAGCTCCCATTGAATATCATTTGAATATTACTGTGTATATAACACTTCCCAAACAACCTATTTAGTTATATTCCTGCAGTATAGTATTCCTCTTGGCTTTGTTGATAAAACTACGTTAATAACTGTTTTGTCTACCAAAATCACTTCAGTGGTTCTTTAAAGACGAAATTCAAACAAATGAAATACAAATTTCTGCATCATTATAGAAATAACTAAGCAAATGGAACCAAATTTGGCAGGTGGATGTTTTTTAAGGCAAAAATCGTTTTTATCCTGGTTCGAGACCTCCCACACAAATTTCTGCATTACTCGAGAACAAATCAATCAAATGGGACCAAATTTAGCAGGTGGAGGCTTATGAACGTAAAACAAATTTCTAAGTTAACTTGAGACCCCTCCCTTTTCTAAAAGAGGGGCTTCCAAATGAAACACAAATTTCTGTATAAATCAAGAACTTGTTAAGCAAATGGAATCAAATTTGCATGTGGATGTTTTCAAAAGAAACAATTGTTTTTAAAAATCCTTCACCCTCTAGAAGGTAGGAGGAGGGCGGCTCCCATACAAAAGAAACACAAATTTCTGTATAAGTCGAGAGCTGATTTAGCAAACGGAACCAATTTTGTTATGTGGAGGTTTTTAAAGGCGAAACATGTTTTCATTGTGGTTCTAGCCCCCGTCCGCCTCTACAGGAGGCTCCCATGCAAATACATCTCAGCATAATTCGAGAATTAATTAAGCAAATGAAACCAAATTTGGCATGTGGAGGTTTTTGGAGGAAAAACATGTTTCTATGGTGCTTTGAGACCTTTCCCTTATCAGGGAGGGATGGCTCTCAAACAAATGAAACATATTTGTTTTTGCATAAAAAAATCAAAAAAATCACACAAATGGAAATAGTGATTTGAGACCTCTCTTATTTTGGGAAAGGAGGGATCCCATACAAATGAAACACAAATTTAAACCAAACCTGAGACTAGAAATTAGAAGAAGAATTAGTATCTTCCATTTAATTCCAACTACCTTTGCTTATCTTCGACAGATACGCGTATTTCGTCTACAATGTGCAGACTTCTTCCAGTGTCTCGTACTAATAACTCGACTAATAAACTCAGTGCTAATACGAGACACTGAAGAAGTCTGCACATTGTAGACGAAATACGCGTATCTGTCGAAGATAAGCAAAGGTAGTTGGAATTAAATGGAAGATACTAATTCTTCTTCTAATTTCTAGTTACAGGTATTCCACCAAACAGCTCAAAACCCTCTAGGATTCAAACCTGAGAACTTGCCCTACACTTATGCAAATTTGTTTGCAGGGGTTTTTGGGCTGGGAACGGATCGTATGATAGTTCGAGATCTCTCCCCTGTCTGGAAGAACATGAATGAATTAATGAAACACAGATTCTAGCATAACTCGAGAACTAATGGAACAAATGGAACCTTGTTTGGCATGTGAAGGTTTTAAAAGGCAAGGTATGTTTCTACGGCGCACAGTGGTACAATTCTGAAAAAGACGGTCAAAAACATTTACACCTTTTTGTCATAATTTTTTCGAGTAGGTGTCTTCAGAAGAGTTGCTCAAAATGTTATTCCGCATCTTTTGAAAAAAAACACGCCTAACCTTTCATAAGGGTTTAACTACACTTTCGAATTCAAACTTTTTCCAACACCGAGATAACGGGTTGTCATCTTGGACAAAGTTGTAGAGCAGGTAATTTTAAGAAAAGTTGCTGAAGACACTAAGTTTCTAGAGCCTAACATTAAAGAGATATAAACGGTTTTCTTTCAGCACTACCTTAAAACTGGTACAAAGATTTTTCTGGGTAACCTTCAGTATCAAACGCTGAAAATTTCAGAAGTACTAGTTCATTAGATAATCTTTCAAATATAATCGGTTTGAGACCATACCAGCACCTGCCCAGCTTTCTTCAAGTTTGTTGAGCATTACGTCACATACTGTTGCTATTCATGCCATTTCAAAATAAGGATTTACTAGGTACCCTTTAGTACCTAACGCTGAAAATTTCAGGATCACTAGTTCATAAGATACTCTTCCAAATAAAATTAATTGAAGATCCCGCCAAGACCCGCATATATTTTTTTTTAGTTTCTTGAACATTACGTTACATGTGAAATATAAATTGGCTAATAACCTGTACTATTTCAAACTGACGTTTTACTAGGTACCCTTCAGTACCCAACGCTGAAAATTTCAGGAATAGTTTTTCACAAGATGATCTTTCAAATACAATCTGCTATAGACCCCGCCAGGACCCGCCCACCCTTTTTGAGGCGATTGATTATGACGTCAAACAGACACTTCAATCACCATATATCAAAATGTGTCATCAAAGAGCTTTGTTGTGTTCAACAAAAATGTTTATTTTAATAATTTATACAGTTTCTTAGAACATATTGAAATCCTCAAATTGGAACAAAGTACTAATTATCTAACCAGTTTTTAGGTGGTGCTGAAAGAAAACCATTTATATCTCTTTAACTTGAGGCTCTAGAAACTTAATATTTTCGGCAACTTTCCTTAAAATTACCTGCTCTACAACTTTGTTGAAGACAACAACACGTTATCTCGTTGTTGGAAAAAGTTAGAATATGAAAGTGTAGTTAAGCCCTTATGAAAGGTTAGGCGTGTTTTTTTTTCAAAAGATGCGGAATAACATTTTGAGCAACTCTTCTGAAGACACCGACTCGATAAAATGATAACAAAAAGGGGGAAAATGTTTTTGACCGTCTTTTTTCAGAATTGTGCCACTGTGCGGCGGTTTGAAACCCTTCCTCTCTTTGTAAGAGAGGAGGCTCTATACAAATGAAACACAAATTTCAACCAAACATGAAAATTATCCCTACTGTTATGAAAATGTGTATGAAGAGGTTTTTGAGGCTGGAAAAAATTCTCATGATTGGTCGAGACTTTCCCGTATGAGAAAGGGGTTCCCATACAAACAAAATACATTTTTTCCATAATTCTGGAACTAATCAATTTGGCATGTGGGGATTTTTGAAGGGCCGAATTTTTTTTAGAGGTGATTCGAGACTCCTGTTCTCTGGAGGGTGGGGGTGGGGTGCTAGGTCTCTCAAACAAATGAAACACCAATTTGAATCAAACATGCGAACTATCTTAATAATTCACAAAATCTACATATTAACAAAATATGTATTTCTCTGGTAGGCAGCATGTTTTGATAGAAGTTTGAATCCCTTCTTAGTGCTACATTATGCACAAGAAGTTAATCTAAGGTTATGCAAGAGAAAATATTGTCCAAAATGAGAGGTTACGTAAATGCCTCTACACAATAGTCTATGAAATGCTTTTGCACAGAAAGAAAAACCAATAGAAACTACCGGTCCAAGGATTAAATTAAAAACAGAAACCTTCGATTTTTTGCAGAAATTTTGCACATTGGCAAACGAAAATACTTTAACCAAATTCATTCCGAAAACAAACCGCCAGTTCTATTAAATTTCTATTCCTTCAGTTGCATGCGTAGCAAGGCTAGCACCGGGTTCAGCGATTGTTTGATAAATGAATCATGAATTTCTTGGAAATTTGATGGAATTCAGTGAGGTTATCTAAAAGAATGCCAAATTTGGTCTCAAATATACAGTTTATTTGCGTTACGTATTAAATTTGGTGAATTTATTTTTTCCATTTTTTCCACATCTCAATTATTTCTCACATTCTAATATCACAGCAAAAATCACAGTTTTGCCAAAAAGCCAATTAAACTTCGCAATGACTACGATAAACCTATTTATTGACTTTCCTTAAAGCCAGTTTGCCGTTTAATGCATTTAATGGAGGAAAAATGGGTTTAAAATGTTTTTTTTTTTTCAAATGACCACAATAAGATAATATGAGTGAGTCCAAAAACGGTATTTTAAAACAGCATTGTACGAGTTCACAAAGGCAAACTAAACCATTTGATAGGAGTACAAGGAAATTGAGTAAAAAGTTTTTTATATCGTTGTTAACAAGCTGTGTAGGTACACAAAATCCTGACTTAACTAAGAAACCTATTGGGACCTCATGCTGCCATAATAAATCTAAATTGATTTTTAGTGGCGTGGGCCTGTTCATTAACTACGTAGACTTATTTTTAACATCTATCCCCCCTTCATAGACTTTTCTCCATACATTTTTTTTAATTTTTGTATGGAGCGTACCCCCTCCCCTCCCCCAGAAAAGTCTACGTGGTTTATGAATAGCCCCTAAATCATTTTTAAAACTTAATATAACTGGATGGTTTTGGCAATGTTACTTGGGTTTCGATATTACAGTTAGGGAAATATTTTGAAAGATTTTTTAGGGATAATTCGAAAGCTACAATTTTGACATTCAACATGTTCAATCATTCAGCTTCTGAACCAAGTTATTGAAAAATCAATCCACCAGAATAAAAATGACTATTCACAGTACTGATCAAAATAATGATGAATATCGTGGAATCGCAAAAATATCGTGTATCCCAAAACTCTTTGAATCAATTATAAACAAATATATGATTAATCAAGTTAAACATTAAATAACGAATGCACAACATGGCTTTTTCAAGGGACTTTCCAGAAGTTCAATCCTGCTCGAATTGGTTGATTGCTCAATGAAAACAGTGGATAAAGGTTATAACATAGAAGCTACAGACTTCCGCAAAGCGTATGAAAGACTTGATATTTATATGAAGATTTCAAGCTTAAAAAAAAATAGGAATTGAAAAGAGGCTCATTCATTGGATTATGTCGTATTTAACTGATCGCCAGCAAATTGTTAATTTCAATGATAAAAAATCAAATTCTATTAAAGTCACATCTGCTGTTCCTCAAAGTTCCCACGTAGGGCCAATTTTTTTTAAATTTTATATGTTAAGGATAGATCTTTTATTTTAATAAATCAAAGAATTCTTATAAATGCTGACGATATGAAACTGTTTTTAGAGATAAGTAATCATGTTGATAGAAATGTATTTTAGACTGAAATTCAGGTCTTTTTATAGTAGAAACCGAAGCACACCGTTCATTTAGTATTACTGAGAAAATAAAATATTACAAAGTGAAAAAAAAGGATGTTAATCAATAATTTTAGACACTTAATTGACACATGTGGATCATTTTTAAATAATAATTCATAGTGCAAAATGCTTAATTTTATAAAACGATTTGGACACATTTTTCAAGACCCTTATACAAGCAAATCATTATACAAGGTAAAGACAAAATGATCGGGACTAGCATTTTTGCTTGATCAAATTTGTAGTGCTCTTCCATTATGAAATATTATCTGATTTAATACTGCCAAGAAGTAACTGAAAATTTAATCTAGTTTTATATCTCGGTAACACAATTGGCCATGGCTGCTGGACACCGAAATTTTTCAAGGTTTCCAGAGAGGCTATCTATTATGTTGAATTTGTGATGAGATTTTGTACAAGATGCCGTTGTCAAACTTTTTTTTTCAGTAAACATACGTGAAAACAGCACTTTTTCCATGCGAATGAAATGTTGATTACAGAAATCTACCTCAAATTGATTGAGATATGGCCATTTTCGGTCATGTTCTGATGAAGAGTTCATCAAAATTACTAGAAAAATCGTGATTTTTAGTAGGAATCATACAAAATCCATAGTTATGCTGCGGTCGTCTGTGTATCGTTAGGCAAGTCATAAATCGGTAGGACTACTGATAAATAGGTTGGTCTAGACACCCTAGAGCCAATCGAGCATATCGTCCACCTGGTCTACTAAAGGTGTGGAATTATCGGTCTGATTGATCCTTACTACAGGTTCCCCCAAAAGTGTTCCGGGATTGGCCAATGTGGCCCATGGGCTTTCTCAAGTCTAAGATCGTTTAAGATAGAGCTGTCACACGGCATGTTTTAGGATAAATGCCTAACTGGTCCCTACTACAGATTCCCCTTGGGACGCTGCGGTGATTCTGGGAGTAGCCAATATGGTAAAAGATCCACTTTAAGTTTATAATAAGGTTTGCTATGAAAAATCAAGAAGAAAGAGTTGTCATGACTCATGTTTTGAGTCAAATAAAGAAATCACAGCATCCAGGACCCTTCACCAGAACCTGTTTCACGGAAGTGGCCATATCTCGGTCAATTCAGGGCCGCTTTATGTGACCAACATTTCATTCGCTTGGAAAAAGTGTTGTCTTCACGAATGTTACTGGAAAAAATTGTTTGACAACGGTATCTTGTTTCATTTTGTCAACGACATCGTTTGCGATATCGATGATTCAACTGAGTTATTGTCAAAATCAGTTAATGAAACTTCTAAGAGCTAAGTAATCAAAATTAGTTCACTTTAGATCACCATTGTATAAGTTATACTAAATTAGGATCTTTAAATCAGATGATGAATGCCTATAATCAACATAGTGAAATGATTGGTCTGAGTATGTCTCGTACAATACTGAAAAAATATATCAATACATTAAGTAAATCTAGAATATAAAACCTTCAATCGGGGGTCCTGATGGTCCCTTTCATTCTGCAGTATTAGCATGTAATATTGAACAACTACCAGCATACTTATTTTTTATACACTGCATTGAAGGGTGTAATTCGAACAGTAGGGATAGACTCGAGTGGCACATTCTTCAAAAAGTCGATCAAACTGTTTGGCTTTGCTGACGACGTTGATATATCTTTGGGACAATGGCAGAAACGTACATTAGACTTAAGACTGAGGCATGTAGGATTGAGCTTGTGATTAATGCGTTGAAATCAAAATACATGAAAGGAAGAGGATCACGAGAAGACAATGTTAGCCTCCTACCACGAGTTCAGATCGACGGTGATGAAATCGAGGCCGTAGACTAAATTGTGTATCTGGACTTATTGGTGACTGCCGATAACGATATCTACAGAGAAATAGAAAGGTAGAATATGGTTCACACGTGCCTACTTTGGCCTCCAAAAAACGTTTTGATCGAACAAATTTCACTGAGCTACAAAGTTTACCTTCTACAAGACATTAATTAGACCGGCAGTTTGTACGGCCATTAAACATGGTTATTGCACGTGAAAGGCGTACACCCTACGGTGGAGTGCAGGTCGAAGACGGAACGTGGAGAAGACTAATGAACCACGAATGGCAGCAGTAATTTGGAGAACATTCCATTGTTTTCACCGCTGGGATCGGTTGATGACGTAAGAATGTAGGACGACAGCCCAGTTAAAATGACTCTCGAAAACGAACTGACGGGCAAAAAGAAAAGACGCGCAACGAGTAAGGTGGATCGATCAGGTAGAAGGCGACCTATAGACCCTTTGTAGACTGCGAAGTTGGCAAAATGTAGCCATGAATAGAATAAATCGATCTAGTAGGTAAGTGTAACCCAGCAAACACAGGATCGTATATGATAGCGGATAAGAGTGCAAAGTGAAGGCGATATACATACATTTTACATGAAGTCAAATGGACGCATGTACGTATATCGCCTCCACTTTTTACTTATATCCGTTATCATATACAATTTTGTGTTTGCTGGGAAGCAAGTATACGTATCTAGTATATGTGATCTTCATTCGGTTGATCCTTAAATGAAAAAGAAAAACCACTTCCTTAGTAGCCCTGGTATACACTGAGAAAACAAAAAAGTAATGTCTATATTCTTATTTACACAATACACACATATTTACACAAAGATCAACAGATGATGTTTTGGACTAACATACATCTTCAATGTGTAAAAACTAGTAACCTATTATGAAGCAATACCGGTGCCGACCGTGCTAGAATGTTGGTCAATGAGAAAACGAGAAGAAGCATGTTGACGTGATATTCGCTTTGGAGGAAGAAGAGAAATTCTCTGCACTTCAACGAGAATTCGCTGGAATGTTGGATAGCTGGGAAAATGTTAGCAGCAGGGTTCGTTTTGGTTCATAAGGGATGGGACCGCTCCATCAAGCATTAGAACATTGGCTTAGCCTAATCACCGTTAACTCGTAAATAATGGTCGCTTTTTCTGTCTGTGTAGCTAATAGTTTCACTAGAGTACGTTTTTTTCTGAGCAGCGGCATGTCCTCTTTTCTGCGGTTATCTTGCAAATAGAAAAAAATGACAAATTGAGTCGCCTCTCCAATTGGTTGTCCATTATAGCATTAATAAATTATATTGATTTTATTCATTCCTACACTCGTAGTCATGGTAAACAGAGAGGAGAAAATAAATGAGCACATTCAAACTGTGGTTGAAAATGTTCCAAAATCCATCTCTGAAACGTTTAGTTTTTTTTTTTGAATCGTTAACAGTTCCTTGAAGTTTCGTATGGGATTTTGATTTTGACAGTATAGGAAAAGTAGTATTTTTAGTCAATATTAAACAAAAACAACTTTAAAAACTGGTGTTACTGCAAAATTAATACATTTGGATCAGGAAAATCAATGGATGAAACCATTTTGGAATCCAAGATGGCGGCTTCTGTTGTGAAAAAAGGAAACAGTAGAATACTTTCAAAAATACCCCAATATTCATATTTATGGATCGGAAACGGCGTAATGGCTGGCAATTTATGCCTGACGCAATTTGCTATATGACGCTAATGTGGGATTCGAAATGTTAGATTTTGTCTAAAAAAAATGAGAAGTACTGTCAAATACTCTACGATATGAATAATTTTGGATCGGGAACGTCATATAAAGGCTGAAAATCGAATACGATCCGTCGGTTCGGGATGCTACACTGCAGAGATCTGTCTATAAGATGCATCCATATCTGTCGAAATAATCAGAATATCGCTGTTTATGAGCATATGTCAGTCTTCCATGGAAAGAGTAGCCATTTAGAAAATAGTAGTCTTCAGTTGCACCCCTTCACTTTACTATTGTCATATTGACAACATAGCCTAGGCTACGCCAATCAGCTTCACCGTGTTGCAGCTGGCAGCTTTATTTGCTCATTATATTTGTGATGGCATGAGATAGGAATTTGTGAGCACCGTATGTTGGTTGCTTCCTTGTTCCAGGTTGTCAACTCATTATTTTAATTAATTTTAACACATTAAAAAAGGGTTTATCAAATACCAAAGTGCAGAAAGATGCTGAGTCAGGTGCTGGCTTAGCCATTCTAACAAACCAATAAGTGAAACGTAAATGGCGTATTATTCCGACTAGACACACTTTAATTTTTTAAATCAACCTCCAACTTCGCCGAAATCTCAAATATTTACCCACGTGGATGAAAAACCATCATCTTACCTAGACCCCCCCCCCCCCAATCCAATCAAAATCAGATGACGCCTCTACCTCTAGCATCCAATAGTTGGAAATCGACATCGATTTTCCCACAAAAGCACACAATCTGCGAACGAGCACGCTTGTGACATTGAGCTTGAGGAAAATAGGATTTTCCCCTTTTGCTTCAGACGGTGCCGGCTGCTCGATGAATCGGTCGAGCCACACATTCAGTCAAACTCGATCACAAAGTTTCAATTTTCGTTTGCTTTTTCCACAACGACGACGGCGATGTCGTAAAGAAATCTTTTCCCAATCACTCCATCTCTTTTGCCACAAATTCTATTACCTTGTATTTGTGCGCCCTGGAGTTGAGGCAGCAGACGTCAACGTCAATGGATACAATTCAATTTTCCTCCTAAAAACGACGCCCTTCGCCCAAACTCGCAGTGCTCACACTAGTTGGGGACCTCTCAAGTCGGTTCAATCTGTTCGGCCGTGTCCGCCGCCGTCGTCGTCGTCGTCGACGTTAAATGGAAAAGAGGTTAAGACACCGCAAAGTTCAACTCAAGTTTTCCTTCCCAGTTCTCAAGCGAGTTGGGATCGTCTTGAAGGTAAAAAAAAGAAGCAAAAATCCATGTCAGAGGTTTCACTGATTGAATTTTTTTTTCGCCTGAGCTTACATAAGAAAACAAACATACACGCGCGCCGCCTCGCTTGGGTAGAATAGAGAAGAAGTCAGATCCAATCGATGGTTTTCCGATTGGAGTTTTGAATACGACAGTGCCGCAATCGGAGACCTAAGCGGAAATTGAGTGTAGGTTTTGGAATTGATATTTGAACATTTAAAAACCTGTTTGCTTGGAGGGTAAAGAGCTATATGTTTCAAAATGGAAATGATGCCAACGTATCGACTATTGGTAGAGCTGATTCGGTATGACGGGTGCACCGGGGATGGTTTCATAAGTGGTTTCTCCAAAGACACAGCCTGGATTTTCTCTGCTGCCAAGACTGATATGTTCAATGTTTGTATTCTCGGGAAGCGGTAACTGGGATCCAGGATCAGAATGAATTAAGAGCTGACCATGGCGAAGTGAAATGATCATGTTTTGATCATTTGCTGCTAAAAGAGCCCATCGCTGTAATCTTGCCGCGGTGCTGGCTGAAGCTCCCTCTGTGAAGATTATCTCCACAGTACAAACAAAAATAAACCATCACCCTTGCGCCGAACTGGCCGGCTTGACGTGCCACAAGGCCTCAGTAGGGATTCTCTGTCAAGACTCAAAGCTAAGAGTCAGTTCCATTGTGGTTATATCACATAAATTTATTTTTTTACTGTAGTTATCAACAATTTATTTCAGCATTTCAGTACGGAAATGCTGGTTGGCGTAGTCTGGGCAATGTTGTCAGTTTGTCAACTGGGTAGTGAGTTTCTGCGACTGAAGATCGTGTTCAAGCAGGGTATATTTTCCATTCTCATCTAATTTATTTTTTCAGCATACCTAGTGACATCTTTGTGTTTCAAATAACTTTTGTTTTTCAGAGCACGGAGCAGCATGGGAATTTAATGCTTGTAATAATCAATTTGTTTTTTAGTATTTCAGCATAAAATTTCCATTGAAATTCTATTTCTGAAATACAACTACTGTTCCATAAAAGACCAACATGTGGTTATAAGTAGTATAGAATTATAAATAAATATATGTGTTAAGTGGTATTATTCTAAGATATTCCATGTATTTCAGAAATCATCGAACCAGGCTCTTTGATCACTAAAACTGTTTTCTTTGACCTATACACTCAGTAGCAAAAAAAAGCCGAGCAAAATTTTCTTCCAAAAAACGCGTTTTTCAACCTTCTGTAACTTTGTCAATTATTTACCATGCTAAACTATCGGTGCAAAAACCGATAAGACAAATATATTGATAATTGACAAAGTTACAGAAGGTTGAACAACGCGTTTTTTGGAAGAAAATTTTGCTCGGCTTTTTTTTTTGCTACTGAGTGTATAGGTCAAAGAAAACAGTGGCCATTCATACAACGAAATAGTGAGTATTTCAGGTATGTACAGTTTGATTGGGCCATTAAGAGGAACTGTACGCCATGGCAAGTCCTGCACTGGTGGTGGCATCCTATCACATCACAGTCCAAAAAAAACCATCATCAAAGGGATACTAAGAACAATCCTCAGCACTATTTTAAAACATCCTAATCAGCCCACTTGTTACAAATCGGTTGAGGTTACTTATTTATGACTTAGTGACAAGAGAGTTGATACAACAATTTCAATCATTTGAATGTTGCTTGGTTTGGTGATTCCAGAGACGACCTATAAAGAGCCAATGAATAACATTTCACTGGAACCAGAGTCTCTTCACAGCAACTTTGGTAAAACTAGGTTTTTAAATGATTACATTTTTCCCCCAACAGGGGAGCCCCTCCCGACTTAGATACCTTGCCAATCATGCAAAGGCCGGGATCGCCATGCTATACGATACATGTCTGCGCTCTGCCAGCCTCGCAATCTGCGAAGAATCGGAATACCGCCTGTTACCAATGATTCTGCAAATGGATTGAATATGAACTGACCCACTACTTAGAATACAGAAAACGAGAACTTACCCTACGAACTTCACTTAACTTGATACCCAGTCACTTACGAAATCACAAAACAATAGTTACCAAAAATGATCCTCTTGACGGATTCCATGGAAAACGACCGATCGACCAAACTTCATGGTCGTTGGTTGGAATGAGATTTCACACATGCTTTCGGTGTCAGAGACTTATTATTTTCCACCTATCGAAAAAAAATATTCAAGATAAGTTTTGAAATAGTCGTAAGTGTTTTTCCATAAATTTTACACCCCTTTGACACTAGAACTTACATTACGTAATATTGACTCTCGAAATATCAGCATCTATACATCTAGTTTTCACTGGAAATAATGTGCATGACATTTGATATCACGAAACTCTATACCCTAGCAAAGGAAAATAACAAACTGATATCATATAAGTAACAATTTCTCTTATCTCAGCTATCGATTTGATTTCCACTGTTATCGCATAACAAATTTAGTTATCACCATTGGCATATTTTGCTATCATATGTTATCATTTTGAACACACTTTTTTTTATGAACGTTATAAGTTGAATTGTAAAACTATAAATATTTCCAGCATATTTGAACAAGAAATTTTGCTTTTAATCAAAAAATTTTTTTTAGTTATTGGCATGCGATTTTAATTTAAATTGATGAGATAATTTGATACTATTTCAATAAATTTGCTTACAATACAGGATTTGTTATCAAGTTGTTTGCAGTGATAACAAAATAAGTTATTATTATGATATTCAACGAGTATTTTTTTTGTTATTCATTCTGTTATTTTGGCTGTTTATTCAGTGATCAAAAAATGAGAACCTGGTACTAGAACATATTATTGATTTGGTGTAATCCTTTGAACGGGGTATTATTCTAACAATTTTAACCCGAAAAATGTAGATTGCATGAAAAAAAATGTGAGAACAAATTGTAGAGAACTGGTAGGGGTTAAGAGAGAGAGAATATTAGACAGGAAAAAGGTAAAGAAAAGGTAAAAACTTGCTAATAAACCTAAAATATAAAAAAAATCAAAATACGTACCACAAAAACTAAACATCTAAACGCGCATTTTCGTGACTTCAGCTGGATGGAGAAGTTTTGAACAAAAAGCCATTTTGAGTGCATTTTTAAAATATTGATCATTTCCAAGAAAACGTATGTGTTCAATGACAAATAATGATTTCTGAGCAAAATTTTGAACAAAAAAAAAAGTGAAGAGAATAAACTTTTTTCGTATTACTGTTTAACCACGATTCTCTATCAGCAACTAGTGGTGTTTTGTATTGTACATGAAACTGCCTACAATTCACTTCTTATGGGGCAATTTTATTGCAGAAAGGAGTGGTACATGATATTTTTCATCCAATCTACTACTACAGCAGAAAAACATTGCCTGTAGGAGCAAACTACCCAATAGTGCCGAGTTTGTAGCAAAATCGGTGATTCGCCAAGCTCACGAGCAAGGACATTTCAAGGTGAAGTAGATGATTTAGCTACTGGATCGAACGATTGGAAGCAAAATGGGAAAGATTCACCGAAAACTGCATCCCATGCTTTTTAGTGGCTTGAAAGGCTTGGAGAAAAGAAGGACTGCTTCACCCTATCCCTACAGATAATTTTCCTGAATTGACCCCTAGGGTTCTCCATTGTTCGGAAAGCAGAACAATGAAAACTCGTCTGTTTCAGTGGTAAACAGTTTGTTATTCATGTCGAATGAAAAAGTATAGTGGACATCCCTAGTGTACGATTAAATTTTGAATATAGACTCTTTGGAGACTGTCTTTGGATAGATCTCGAATTGTATAGACTGTAAGAGTTAGTACTCAATTGAAATGGCAAGAGATCGGTCCTTGCTGCGCGATCATTCGAATATTAAAGGTAATTATATATGAAGTAGAAGCATTTTTTTTGCTGAGAATATCCGAAATAGTGATCAGATGTGGTCTGCAATGGAGATCCTTTAAGAGCTCACATTCGTCAAGATTTAAAAAAGTCGTTATAGATGGCAGCCGAAAGAAGGTAATCTTGAACACCCATGATAAAAATTCAACCTTAGCACGCGTGTACAATGTCTTCAAACGTTTCCGTGAGAGGAAAACTATTGGCCGTAAGAAATGTAGTGTGCGTCGCAGTTGAACTTTTGATCCACAACTGCATTGGTATTGGTATTGAAGTATTGCGAATAACTAGAGCAAACTTAGGACACTCGAATGATCAATTTGCCATTTATACATTTTCAACAAAAACACCATCCGGAGGATTCATTTTTGCGAAAGCTCTTGCCCTTATAATAGAAGCATGCAGCCAATTCGGACACTAAAACAATGATACCCCGTTTAGCGTAAAGACATTTGGCGATGTTTATCATAAAGACGTTTGGCCGAATGGACGTTTGGCTGAATGGACGTTTGGCCGAATGGATGTGTGACCGAATGGAGTGAGAAGATACTTTATAAGTTTTCGTGCTGGAGGCCTGATTTTTTGTCTAGAAATTCTAGAAAATCTAGAAATTAAAACAATGTTATATTTGGTTAACTATTTGAATTCAATCTTTTTCAATAATCCAGGTGTATTATATGGTTAGCAATGGAAATGTGAAAAAATAACAGACGAATTCAAATCATTTCCTCATTTTCCATCAGATCCAGCAATAGTCTTTTCAAAATCGTTCTGATTTTAGCGTTCGAAATTTATAATAATTTCGCATATATATTAATCTTCAATAACTTAAGCGGTTTTTCGAGCTCTGTTGGAATTTGCAGCTAATATTGAAGTCATCAGCCCATTGGTGTACTTATATTCCTGCTTTATCCCTGAAAGCAGTCGGAAAACACCGATTTGTGATGCACCCACCAGCTTTGCCCTGCGGCTATGCCAACTTTCGACCTGATTGCTTGTGCGTGGTATTCCGTTCAGAACGTTTCTGTAAACGGACCACAGCTCTGGTCCAAAAAGTGGGTTTAGACGTACAACTTTATTGCATCTTTTTGGTCGGTGTTGACGCCCATATAAGATTGTGTCTTCAAAATATTCCATGAATTCCTTCATTTTAGTTGGCGACAAGTTTTATAGTTTCGTAAGCTTCAGGAATTTTCTCAGGTGAGACAAATGCCACAGCTTGAACTTCCTTCTTTAAATGTTTTGTAAACTTGCAGGCTCTGGCCAAAATTTTTAAGTAACCCATTCGGCTGAGGAGATTGCTGGTTAAAATGAAAAAAACATCCAGTATGTTTTGTCTCTCCGAATTCAGCCAGCAGAGGTTGATGAGCGCTTTTACAAAATCTGTTATCACGTGTTGTGGTTCCAAGTCCACTTCGGTCTCGCCAGCCACATCTTGAATCCTTACGAAAACTTTTCTGTACAGTGACTCACTTTTAGATGACATCAAAATGTACATAAGAGACACCGTTTGTTGATGGTTTGGAGCAATGCTACCATGGATTGTCACCAGTTGCCAAAAAAGTCCAGGAACCGTGGAGAAAGTACCGTCAATAACCCAATATTTTGACATGGACAATCTTGAAAGGTTCTCTTTTGTATCATCATCAACATCGCATAACAGAAAACGTGTCTTCAAGTGTCCGTCGCCGACTCTGACTTTCTTTTAAGCTGCGTACGGAATTACGTGTCTTTTTTTTTAAACTGGATCTGGCTCATGAACGTGCTTCAAATTGCGTATCAGCTTATGCTGTCCATCGATCAAGATGATTTTCGTTCTTGAAGTACATCCGGAGCTACTTTTCTGATGGCGTCGTGATCGACACTCCCAGTAGAATATTGCATGCTATGAATTGGAAAAATAGTAATCGATTTAGATAATTGTTATGTGAAATAACCAACTGGACATTTATTATTTACTTGACTCCGATTGAGATTATGGAAATATCCTCCAACCGCTAGCATATTTTTTCCTTTAGAAGATTGCAAAATCTGAACCTGACCTGTCTCACGGGAACTTGAACCTGCTTCAACACTTGCTATTTTGAGAAAAATTGCGAGAACACAACCGAACAATGAAATGATTAAATTGCAGTGACAGAAGCATGGTTTGCAAAAGCATGGCACTCTTAGCACGAACATTTTCGATTATATAAAAGTCTAGTTCATTCCGAACAGCAACATGTTTCCATGACAACTATGAACAGTTGACGTGGTGTTAGAGCCAAAATTTGGAATTTTCTTGAAATGAATAATCCACTAGAGCAACTCTCAAAAATATATGGGGAAAATCAATACTCGACAGATATTCTCTTCAAAGTCCAGCCTACAAGTAGCCGGAAAATATCAAGAATATTATCGTAACCCGGACCTTTTGTTATGCGGAGAGAATCAAGCTAACAACTTTTTTTTGGGTCAATGGATACCGGGATTGTGACGGTTGGCTTAAGTTTTTGGTGCGCATCAAAGGCCCATCTTTCAGTCATTATGAACCAGAGCTGAAATCTCTTTTAGTTTACTATGTGCGAGGTGAAGTGCAGTAAAAATATGTCTCGTTTTGTCTAATGTATGGCAGGTATGAGTTTTTAGAAGGATCTTATCATGATATTGAAATAAAAATGTGTATTCTTCATTCAAATTGTGAAATTCGCATATACTTGTACCATTTGTTTTGCTTTAGTTTGATCATATGATTTCTCACCATGTTTTTATAATCGTCAGTAATTTTGAGGCTAGATGTTTCTGAGAAAGTATATTGTAACTATTGTTCAAAAGGACGAATAACTCATATGATAAAAGCCGATGATGCGGGTGACTCACACCGAATCCCATCGGATAGCGCAGACGGTAAAATCACCGAGCCGGTGGTGTAAGGAGGCAGACGTCAAGCGAACAGTGACATGTTGACATGAAGGGAAAAAGAAGAAAGGAAGAAAGAATAAGAGAAGGCGATAGTAGAGATAGAAATTCAGTTAAAGAGGAAAGCAGCTATTGTTCAATAAAGATAATTTCTAGGATAGATAGTTCGGAAATTGTTAGTAGATTAGTTGGTGGTGGAAATTAGGAGTAGGAAAGACCAATGTAAGTACGGAATCAGGATATAAACCAAATTTTTACTAATGTTGGTAAATATAGCTTTAGCGTTCGAGAATTGGACACACTGCGTTTCTTTTGTCTTCGCTCAAAAGAATTCCCGATCACTCCCTTCACCCCAACATTCTAAAAGATTGTTCGAGATGCCGAATAGTACGGCAAGTACTCGGGGAAACCATCATTGCAAAGCTTGCAACAATCCCGATTCCGACCAGATGGTGAGTTGTTGCCATTGTGGTACATGGTGGCATTATGCCTGCGTTGGTGTGAACGATAGCATCTCAGACCCGGATCGAACGTTTACGTGCCCGGAATGCCAAAAATCATCGCCTCAAGTGCAATCAGCCTGTCGTTTGAGAAGCAAGGTGAGTAGCAAAGCTAGCTCTGCTTCATCGACCGTCAGTACGCGAACGCGACAGGCCCGGCTACGACTTGAACAGCTCGAGGCTCAGAAGGCATTAGCCATGAAGCGATTGGAGTTCGAACGCCGGGAACAAGAACGTCAACAAGAGCAGAAGAAGGAGGAAGCGGAGATGTTGTTAGAGCACCAGAAACGGCAAAAGGAAGCGGAATTGGACCAACTGCAACTTCAGCTGGAGCAGACGATGCTGAACGAGTCGTTCCGCCTACGAGAATTGATAGAGCTAGAAGGAGAAGAAAACGATGGCGGAAGTGTTGCATCTGAGCAGAGTTCCTTCAGCAAGGTGAGCAAGTGGAAAGCTGCCAACTCGACGATTTTAGCCTCGACGGGGAAGGCTCCAGACGTTGACCCAAACAGCGAAGATATGATAACCATGGCCAGAGGACAAGCTAGGCAGGAAGGCATACGGCAACCAACTAGCCATATTCGAGAAGTTCTACGGCAGGAGACGTCAGGTATTTCGTTAGGGAACAATGTACGTGAGCAAACGTTAGGAGGCTTAGTCGGACGAACTGAAAGCACCATTATCCCAAATCTTGGTAGGGAACAGCCAGTCTCTTCTGTAGCTACAGTAGGCCCGCAGGGCCCTTGTAATAGCAGTGTTCCTATCCAGAAGTCTCACATTCAAACGTCTTACAACCATACTGTTCCACATCGTTCTGAGGTCCCTCTCTATCAGTCTCTTGTGGTCAATAATGGGATGGGACCGTCAAATAACACACTATCGCTCGAAGGGAATCAAAATAGGGTTGGTCAAAGAAATTGTGCAATGACTTTTAATGAATTACTGGGCAATTCGCGTCCACAACCTTGGGGACAGCAGCAGTTACCACGAGGACAACCGCCGTTGAGACAACAACCACAAGTGCTTCAGTCGCCAGAAATTGACGAACAAATGGATTGGGAACCAACACCGCGGCAACTAGCAGCAAGACACGTGGTGTCTAAAGAATTGCCGACTTTTTCCGGTAACCCGGAGGACTGGCCACTTTTTATTAGCTCGTACACCAACTCAACCCGGGCATGCGGTTTTTCGCACACGGAAAATTTGGCAAGGCTACAAAAGTGCTTAAAAGGACACGCACTGGAGTCGGTACGAAGTCGGCTACTATTGCCGGCTGGTGTTCCACACGTTCTCGATACACTCTACACGTTGTACGGAAGGCCGGAGTTACTTATTCACACGTTGCTGCAGAAGATTCGAACCGTTCCAGCACCGAAACAGGACCGACTCGATACACTCATTGGGTTCGGTATGGCGGTGCAGAACCTTAGCGATCATTTAGAAGCCGGAAGACACGAAGCGCATCTCAACAACCCAATGTTATTGTTCGAGTTGGTAGAGAAGCTTCCGGCACATTTGAAGCTGGACTGGTCGATTTACAAGCAGCGATGCGTGGAAGCAAACCTTCGTACCTTTTCGCAGTACATGCAGACGTTGGTGCGAGCTGCGACAGATGTGACGCTCAACTACGATCCAAAACAACAGCCGCAGCAGATGCCAGCACGTGGGAACAAGGACAAGAACTTTTGTGGCGCTCATTCGTCGGAAGGTTCAACTCTAGCGGGGTTAAGGGCGAAGCAGGAGAAAATACGACGCGATCACCTAGCCCATCGTGCCTTATTTGCAAGAGTCCGGAGCACCGGGTGAAGGATTGCGCTGAATTTATCAAGAAGACGATCGATGAACGTTGGAAGACGATGCAGCAATTCAGTTTGTGTCGGATTTGTCTTGGAGCACACGGAAGGCGTCCTTGTAAGTCACGCAAACAATGTGAGATAGAAGGATGTCAACGGCGACATCACCCATTGCTACATTCCAGACATGATCAGTCTCACAATATGCAGATCAAGGAAAGTGGCAAATCGGAGAAGAAAGAGAACAAACAAGATTCGAGTGAAACGAAGCCGAGTGGGACTAAATCCGTCAACCAAACAACCGTTAGCAACCATCATTCCACCGGGAAGACGACTCTATTTCGTATCATTCCAGTGACGCTGCATGGACACAATTGTTCCGTATCTGTGTACGCTTTCTTGGACGATGGCTCCGAGAAAACATTGATCGATGAGGATGTGGTTAAGAAGCTTGGTTTGGTAGGAGAGCCGCAGGCTCTGTGTCTCCAATGGACAGCGAAGGTGAAAAGAATGGAAGCTAATTCACGACGAGTCACCTTGAAGATTTCTGGCCGTACGACCACGGATAAACATATTTTGTCTGACGTTCGTACTGTGAGCAAGCTAGACCTACCCCGGCAATCGTTGAGGTATGCGGAGTTAGCAAAGGCATTCCCTACCTGAAGGGCTTACCAGTTGAGGAATATGACAATGCGCTTCCTCGTATCCTCATTGGGAATGATAATGCACATGTCACGTCAACGCTGAAGATTCGCGATGGTCAGCCAGGAGAACCGATTGCAGCGAAATCACGATTGGGCTGGACCGTATATGGCTCTAAGCAGGACCGATCGGTGGAGAATGCGCATAACTTTCACGTCTGCGAGTGCCAGGAAACCGATGCGTCTTTGCAAGGACTTGTAGAGCAGTTCTTCTCGGTCGAAAGTCTGGGAATTATAGAGGTGGAGCGTGCGGAGTCAGCAGAAGTGCAACGAGCGAACAAGATTCTTGAAGAGACTACCAAAAGAGTCGGTCAGCGATTCGAGACTGGGCTTCTATGGAAGTACGACAGCTTCGAGTTTCCGGACAGTTACCCAATGGCAGTTAGACGTCTTCAGTGTTTGGAACGGCGCATGCAGACTGATCCAGTTATCAGCGAAAGTGTGAAAAGGCAGATATCTGAGTACCAAACGAAGGGGTATATGCACAAAGCCACTCAGGAGGAGCTCAACGATGCTGACCCTAGGCGTACCTGGTATTTACCGCTAGGAGTCACCATCAATCCTAAGAAACCATCAAAGATCCGCATTTTTAGCGATGCAGCTGCGAAAGTGGATGGTATTTCTTTAAATACGTTTCTGTTGAAGGGACCAGACCTACTGATTGCTTTGCTGGATGTGTTATTCGGGTTCCGGGAGAAGCGGATCGCCGTCTGTGCGGATTTGAAGGAAATGTTCCATCAACTTCTAATGCGAACACAGGACCGTAACGCGCAACGAGTGCTCATGCGCGAGCATCCTTCACAAGTTCCCGATGTTTATCTAATGGACGTCGTAACATTCGAGCAACCTGTTCGCCGAGTTCGGCCCAATATGTAAAAAATCGCAATGCTGAAGAACACGCTGAGCAGTACCCGGAAGCCGCCAATGCAATTATACGGAAACATTACGTGGACGACTACCTGGATAGCATGGACAGTGTCGAGGAGGCAGTAAAATTATCGCTTGAAGTCCGACACGTACACTCACCAGGAGGTTTTAATCTGCGGAACTGGATATCCAACTCGAAAGAGGTTCTCACACGGGTCGGGGAGAGTGAACCCGTCCTCGAAAAGTGTCTCCTGTTAGATAAGAGCGGTTCCACGGAACGCGTCCTCGGAATGTACTGGAAACCGCAAGAGGACGTATTCACCTTCTCAGCGACGCTGGCATCAGAAACGGAACACCCAACAAAGCGTCAAGCGCTGAGAATCGTGATGAGCCTTTTCGATCCTCTTGGTTTGCTGAGTTTCTTCCTTATCCATGGTAAAGTACTGATCCAGGAGATGTGGAGAGCCAAAACCGAATGGGATCAACCGATTCCGGAGAGGATATTCGACAGGTGGACTCAATGGACGAAAATGTTCCGGCTTTTGGACAAAATAAACATTCCTCGTTGCTACTTCCTTCGAAATTCGGTGAAAGACATCGGGTCTCTACAGCTTCATATATACGTCGACGCGAGTGAGGAAGCATACGCAGCTGTCGCCTACTGGAGAGCGGTGCTGCCAAGCGGCATTCGAGTGACGCTGATTGGTGGAAAGTCTAAGGTGGCGCCGTTGAAGGCTCTCTCTGTTCCACGTTTGGAACTCATGGCAGCGGTGATCGGTGTTCGTCTGATGAAGACCATTGTCAAAGGACATTCACTGGTGATCGAGAAAGTGGTGTTTTGGAGTGACTCGAAGACTGTGCTGGCCTGGATTAACTCGGATCATCGAAACCATAGACAGTTCGTAGCTTGCCGTGTGGGCGAGATTTTATCTAAGTCAAAAGCGGAGCAGTGGCGTTGGGTACCTACCAAGAAAAATGTTGCAGATGAGGCGACGAAGTGGGGCAAGGACCATGCTTGACCCAGAGCGGCCGTTGGTTCCGCGGAGAAGATGATTTGTATCTACCGGAAGATCAGTGGACCGCAAATACACATCCACTTGATAAAACGACCGAAGAACTGAGGGCTTGTATGGTGCATCAGAAGATCGACGTTCCGCAGTTCATCAATTGGGAGCGGTACTCAAAGTGGACACGCTTGACCAGAGCGGTAGCGTACGTTCATCGTTATGCGCAGAATTTGCGCCGGACGGTGCACAAGGAAGTACGAGCAACCGGATCATTGACGCAGATGGAGTTGAATCAAGCGGAAATTACGATTTTGCGTTGGGTGCAACATGAACACTTTCCAGACGAAGTAGCGATGTTGACAGCGGAGTATGGGAAGCGAGGTCAGGTATCACTAGAGAAAAGTAGCAAGATTCGCAAGCTGTCTCCGTACCTGGATGAAGTGGGCATCATACGTTCGGATAGCCGTATCGCCACAGCAACGTTTGCTTCGTTTGACACAAAATTTCCTACAATCCTGCCGAAGGAACATCGAGTAACCTCGATTGCTGGTCGAATGGTACCATCAACGATATCTCCACGCGAATGGCGAAACGATTGTGAATGAGCTCAGACAGCGATTTCACATCCCGCATATGCGCTCGGTCGTACGGCGGGTGGCGAAGGAATGCATAACGTGCAAGTTGAAGAAGGCGATCCCTGAGGTACCTCGAATGGCTCCATTTCCCGAGGCTAGGTTACAGCCGTACGTGCGACCGTTTTCCTTCGTGGGAATCGATTACTTCGGGCCGATTGGAGTACGAGTGAATCGAAGTATCGCAAAACGATGGGTAGCACTTTTCACGTGCTTGACAACACGTGCAGTGCACCTAGAGGTTGTACATACACTCACATCGGAGTCCTGTAAGATGGCGATCAGGCGTTTCATTGGACGCAGAGGCGCACCCGTTGAAACCGGAAGCGATAGAGGAACGAACTTCGTGGGCTGCAGTAACGAACTGAAGAAGGAGCTGGATAGCATCGATTGTCAGCTGGCTAGGACGTTCACCAACGCGAATACGAAGTGGATATTTAATCTCCCCGGAGCGCCACACATGGGCGGCGCTTGGGAGCGATTAGTACGGTCGGTTAAAGTGGCGCTAGCAGCCATGGATACTTCGCGTAACCCGAGCGAGGAGACCTTGGCTACAGTATTAGTCGAAGCAGAGAGCGTCGTGAACTCTAGACCGCTGACTTATATACCTCTAGAGACGTCGCAGCAGGAGGCCATTACGCCGAACCACTTTCTCCTCTTAAGCTCGAGCGGTGTGGTACAGTCTCCACGAACAGCAACAGACCCAAAACAGGCTTGCAGAACCGACTGGAACCTATGCCGACGCATGGTGGACCAATTTTGGCGCCGGTGGGTGCGAGAGTATCTTCCTACGATCGCACGACGCACCAAATGGTTCGAGGACGTTAAACCGGTCGAAGTGGGAGACTTGGTCATGCTCGTGGAAGAAAAGACTCGCAACGGGTGGATCCGAGGCCGTGTGACCAACCTGGCCATAGGAAAGGATGGCCGAGTGCGTGACGCAGTAGTGCAGACTGCTAATGGGCTGGTACATCGACCGATGGCAAAGTTGGCGCTATTGGACGTTGGAGATAGTAAAGCCGGACCGAGCGGAATCCGAACCAACCTTACGGGTCGGGGAACTGTTGCGGTGACTCACACCGAATCCCATCGGATAGCGCAGACGGTAAAATCACCGAGCCGGTGGTGTAAGGAGGCAGACGTCAAGCGAACAGTGACATGTTGACATGAAGGGAAAAAGAAGAAAGTGAAGAAAGAATAAGAGAAGGCGATAGTAGAGATAGAAATTCAGTTAAAGAGGAAAGCAGCTATTGTTCAATAAAGATAATTTCTAGGATAGATAGTTCGGAAATTGTTAGTAGATTAGTTGGTGGTGGAAATTAGGAGTAAGGAAAGACCAATGTAAGTACGGAATCAGGATATAAACCAAATTTTTACTAATGTTGGTAAATATAGCTTTTAGCGTTCGAGAATTGGACACACTGCGTTTCTTTTGTCTTCGCTCAAAAGAATTCCCGATCACTCCCTTCACCCCAAC
>JASCZW010007439.1:0-66547 GCA_034211315.2 Aedes japonicus | reverse complement strand
TCAGTGATTCGTGAAATAATTTAAAAAACTGCTGAAAAAATTGTCCGTAATTTGTTAAATGGCCGTCTTTTAAATAGTGATACATTTAGTGAGACAGAGGATTGGATCTTTACCCGTTGCCAGTACGCCCGGATAAAGGAAGGTCAATTCGAGAAGTCTGAAAAACAGTGAAACGCTCCGTTCGCCGTGTGTACGGCACGTTCAAGAAGGGGCTTTTAACGCGTCAAAGCAGACGTAAAGGCGGCGCCCGGCAGCATGCAAAATCTGCAGCACTGTTAAGAAAGCAATCAGGCAACCGAAAGCCAGTTCGGACGTCCGACGCGGAAGTGCTGAAGAAGACCGAGGAAAAGTAACACCATCGCTGCGTGCGTTTGGCCAGGAGGTCGTTCAACCTGACAAAAAGGCGAAAAACACCTGACGGGCGCGAACGCCATGTCAGGATGCACGATCGCGTCCGCTGGTTTCCACGGGCTGCTGACAATGACGCAGCGGCGGCGGCGCTGTCATCTTGGTCCGCTCGTTTTCCCAGCGAACCGCAACGTGGCGGTGGTGATGACCGAGACCTATATCACTGGATAGCGACTGAGCACTTCGTGTTTCGCCCCACCGGTGGAAGTGGGCAGTTCATTCCGCACACCCAGTTCCCCAATAAGGTGTGCAGCGTCAGATATCGGCAGGAAGGGTTTCAAA
This sequence comes from Aedes japonicus, assembly GCA_034211315.2. NCBI lineage: Eukaryota > Metazoa > Arthropoda > Insecta > Diptera > Culicidae > Aedes > Aedes japonicus. The sequence goes on along the minus strand of JASCZW010007439.1, from coordinate 65,857 downwards.
GCCGCTGCATTCCTCAGATGGCGTGAACGGAAAAATTTATAATACGAATGCCTGCCGGAAGTTGCGTCAACAATAAAGGCCCAATAAGGACGAAGACACGTGATGTTCTGAACTGGATCAATGTTGCTACTCGAAGCGATCGTTGGAGGGAGATGGGCAGCTGATATATATGGTATATGAGTCAGCCCTTAACTTTAACGTGTCATCAAAGGATTTTCTGGTAACCTAGGCCGTGGATCACTCAACGGTTTATCATGAACAGTGTTCATAAGGGAAGATTGAAAGCGATGACGAAGAAAGAACTCCCTTTTAAGCCTACACATGTTTTTGTCATGGTAGGCGTAGAATGTTGTTTGCAAATAATCTTAAATATTTATTCCATGGAAGTTATCAAAACAATTATCTACATGGCTTTGTTTTTATCATCATTTCGAAAAAGTCCATTTTTTAATGCAAACATTAAATATGTAAAATAATTAAAGAACAAAAATTTCGTAAACTTTCTGTAACAAAGGATGTGTAGAAAGAATGACTACCGGCATTGGTTTGCTACGTTTATAAGATGCGATTATGACTCTGATTTGTAGCCTCATGACATGCAAATCCGTTTGGATGGTATAAGGCAAAAGAGCTAAAAATGTACAGAATTAGACGATCCTGTACTGACCAACGCCGCCCGATAGAAAAATAATGACTCTGGTTAAGTTTCGAAATATGAAAGCCGCTACGGTGGTCTTGTCTCAGAACCCTATACGGTACCTGTTGGTGGGTGCCACAGAATGTTCGCGAATTCTACAGAAGAAGGATTAACATCAATCGCTGTGCTACAAATGTCTTTTAAATCTGCCTTACTGGAAATGATATGATCGTTTTGTTGAATTATGTCTTGATTTTTTTGCTGATATTATCTTTGATAGTATCCAAAATTTTAGCAATAGTTGGTTTAAGGCGAACTGTTTATGATTGGTCAAATGTAGAAAGATTCACTGCCCGGAAATCCTTGGTTTGCATCTTCGCCTGTAAACAACAATGTAATTTAATTCTAGTATCTAAATTTTGTACATTTCCCTTGTAACTTAATATAAGTTTTGACTGCTCAAATGATTTAAGGCCAACCCATACTATGCTCCAGAATAATATTCGAAAAAGAATCTTTCTGCTTTGATATTGAAGCAATTGCTATCAAGCTGTTTCTAACGTAATAAAAAGTTGATTCGCGCTGAGAGTTCCAACGAGTGTGGTTTCCGCTGGCAGTAAACAACAAACAAGTGCCCCGTCAAATGGATTCAAAAATTCTCGTGAAAAAGTGTAAATAGTTATCGGCCTCTGCGCCATCCTCCGGTCATTAGTTTCAACATTCGCGTTATCGTTCTGTTTGGTGCGGCATCCGTCGTGCTACGTTGATGGCGTCAAAAACTAACAAATGACACTGCGACGCATATCTCCTCTGTATCAATGACTTCAATCACGGTTTCTTTATGAGAAAAAATGTTCCTTTTCCCAGCAATACAAACAGTGAAGCAGACCATCGTGCAGTCTTCATGAGACTGACGACGACGACGACGGGATAGCAAGAAATGGTGCGGTTCCTGCAATATTTGTATCGTTAAGTGCGCTAAAGATGATGGTTTATTAGCATGAACGTAGGAAAACGTTACGCTTCTTTCTAAGTCTGGTTTCACAGGATCGGTTGAACAAAGTGAGGCGGTTTCGCATATGCTTCGTTATGACACCCTCCTGAAGGACACGTCTTCTGTAGTCCGGAAACTGGGTGGACGTAAAGAAAATTTGTAAACGGACCTGATTGTATTCACTAATACGGTCTGACAGCCATATATTCTGATACCTAGAAGGTGTTTGGTTCCATCAATTGGTCTATTAAAATAAAAATAATCAATTTTAATAATCTCCTCAAACATTGTTATATGCGTATACATGGCAAGGCAGTATAGTGCAGCGCGTCTGGATTTTTGAATTCCATTGCTGGGATCTCGTTATGCGACGACAGCAGAGAACGAACTTCCCAAACCGCCGCAGCGGGCCGTCGAGTGGCGTCGAGTTCAAGTGGCGCACGGAGCCACTACCGGCAATTTGTCCTTTGGTTCGGTTCAGTTGATGATGATGATTCGTTTGCAGAATTTCAATCTACTTCATTGCGTTAGTGTTGAGAGACCCAATTAGTCCACCCGTTTTGCTGGTGGTCTGTGGTGAAAATGATTATTAAATCTTCGTTTCTAATTTAGCTTATATAATACTTGAATGTTACTGTTGGCGAAAGCAATGTAGATGTTGTAATAGCGTATATGATGTGCAATCAGTTGCGAAAGTAAATTGTTCATCAGATTTGTTTATTTATCCATATAGCACGCTACATTAAACGGTGCGTTAACTTTTGTTAGAATGAGTTGCATACTGATGCAGTCTGAATTATTTGGGCACTCAGGCATCGACAGCAACGTGTCGTCTACTATTCTATATTGAAAAATACTGCTTGTTGTGATTCTCAATTATAGTTCCCAGTGCTTCTGGTTTGCTGGGTGTATTGCAGTACACAAACTGGTTGCTACCAATTGCTACAAGACAATGTGGCATGGTGCTATAAATGTATGAGATACCTATGGATTAATTGCTGAACTGATAGTAGTAGAAAAGTTTTCTTTCTATCAAATTGTTGATAAATTCATTCCAAATCACTATAGATACAGCCAGTTTCTCCCAAATTGTGTTGCTATAAGTAAAAGTGCGAATTAGATGCATTCCCAGTCATTTAAAAAGTAACTCTTGTGAAAAAAAACCTAGTGGGTTGACTCTAGTATGAAGGCTGTCATAGCCAATACCCGGTTGTGCCCAAAATTTCACAGAAATGTGAGCCTGCCCCAACACTTCTAGGGTTTTTTTTTTTTTCATTAAATTTGATAAATTAATTTCTCTTTGGTCCTTTCTCTTTGTGCTTCTAATTCAGTTTCGTTTTCCATTCTACTATTTGGTAACACACAACTGCACTGTTATTTCTATATTAAAGAATCCCTCAAAAAGATTTAAAATAGCGCTGTAATAAATGAAAAGGCAGGAAGGAGGAATATGTCATTATTAGATTCTTCTATTAGAAAATCGTCCTGTTGACTTTTTCTCTTCAGACGTCAGACAGTTTATCATGTTTAATGTTTTGTTCTGCATTAGTGAAATGCTTTTTTCCAGCTAACCCAATGAGAAGAAAAATGATATTTCAGATTTAATTCAATAACGTTTGTTTAGATCAATGGACAAAAATGACGATTTTAATACAGCATCGTCATAGTAACCGCGGTCACCGAATAAAATTTGTGGCTCTATCGATTGAACTGGCGTATTGACAAAAACGGTGAAACAACTCGTTCAGAAGTATGCGCGTTCAAAGAACGGCAACCCGCCGCGTCGAAAACGGACATCGATACGCTTCATCTTACAGCACCATTAGACAACAATCGGGCATTGAAAGCCCCGGTTCGGATGACCGACGACGCTGGGCGGGCTCTAATGAGGAAGACCGAGGAAAAGTGGCTACATCATGCCGCATGCGCCCAGCGCGGGTCAGTTCAACAGCCAAACAGTGGCCCACGACGAACGCCAGGCCTTGTTGTCAGGAAGCGAAATCGTGCTGGTTTCAGGCTGGGCAATGACGCGGCGGCGGCTGGATAAGATGGTCAACTCGATTTTCACGTAGATCGCGACGTGGCGGTGGACAGTGGACGGCGAGACCTATCTCTCTTTGGATGATAACGACTGGCAGGGCACGCCTTTGCTTTACAGTAGTTCCGGTTCAGAGGTGCTGCCAGCGTACTGACAATCAATAGAAGAGGACGTCCGATCCGCTTTTCTTTATCGGCCTGGTCGCGAACGGGAAATTTATGGCTCAATGCACTGCGGAAGTGTTGCGGTGTTTGGCAGGATCTGGTGTTACATTACTCGATCCTTGGAAGATATGGCGGCTGAATATCGATGTTCTTTTAACTCGAACTGCTTTAACGTCTCCCAACACCGTCCCATCCAATTTCTGGGCGAACCGAAGCAATGGGTCATACAACAAGATTGTTTGAAAACTGACTGTGGAAATTGATCAATAAAACGAAAGAAGAACCTGAAACATGCCACACGCATGTTTTCGTCACTCATAGTGAATGTTTTGATTTTGTTTGCAAGTAAGCTTTAATAATTACCTTCGCGGAAATTTATAAAGCAATAATCTGTCTTAACACCTCACCTGTTTTTTAGTCAGTTTTTTAATTTAAACATTACCTTTGCATATCTTGATAGACCATGTTTGATCTACAATGACAGACTTCTTCAAGTCGTCTACTGTACAATAACTGTTTTTTAAATCAATTGCCATTCGATAGGGTCAACACTCGATTAATATATGTTGTCTCTGACACAGTTGGACATGCGCGCAATTATGAATTTTACACGAGACCCTAATCCATGACGTTGCTAAATAATTGAAGACGTAAAGTCGAACCGTATGAGTCAGAACGTAAAGAAAGATTTATTATGCGATCATGTCTCCGAAATTGTACCTTATAATTCGATAAATATGTGTTCGGTTTGAATTTATTTTCTGTCACCTGCTTTGTTACCTTGCTAAAAGACGCTTGCATGTATTTCTGTCTCGAGGACTGAAAATTTACGACATTTTGGTAGTGGCAGTGGATAAATTGGTTGCTGTTCTGCGTGTGTCGTTAACCTGAAAACAGACATCACCAATTATTCACTATCACGTCAATCTGTTTTCATAATATATTAAATTTTGTAGCGTAAGATATATATATGAAGCATCATCTACTTTATTGTATATTATATTACAGTACTGATCGTATGATTTTTCCAAAAAAATCCTCAACTTCAGTAAATTGTTAAACAAAAACACGAATGGCTGGGATTAAATATATTTTTAATTGGATTTGGTTATTAAAATTAATTATTTGTTTTAAACATATGATTCTGATTGACAATTAATAAATTTATAAGACATACCTACAAAAGTGGCTTTTTCCGGGTTCTTTTAGCTTTGGTCAACGCGGTTTAATCAGCTCGGTGGCACACTCCTGTTGTAAACAATATGGTATGTTGTATGTCTGAAAATAAAACAACTCACCTGCAATAATTATGCCTTGGCTCTGTATTGCTTCGCTGGGCTGTCTTCACGTATCAATGGTGCGTGGTGGATCAAATCGGTATCGAACTGCACAATGATTCAATTGATTGGCACAGCCGATGATCGCAGCAAAGTCTTTTTCGTAAACTTTCGTTTTCATCTGCTCTTACCGACCGCTCTACTGTCACTCAACCGATGATATACGAGATGATGAAGCGTTAACGAGGACTGCAGTAACATCTGAGACTCACGTCGAAAATCTTACAGCTTTCGTTTCTGGCACTGTCAATGAGGATGTGTGCAGAAAAGAATGCGCAGTGGTTGCTACCGTTTATCAAGCCACGACTCTTTAACTCTGGTTTGACCTGCTGCAACATGAAATCCGTCCTGGAATGGTATAACGTACAAGGTGCCAAATGGCACCGGCAAAATCACCAAACCATCTCGAACTTCCCCGCTGACCGAGATACTGGGCTCTAGTTAATGAAACTCTTCAGGCTTCAGAAGAACTTCAATGGTACCGATGTTTTCAAAGAAGATGGAAATCATCTACGGCGGGCGTATTTGAGGATAGCGCCGAACCTGATGGTGGGTATGCGGAAAGTTCAGGCTTCGCGTTAATCCTGATGGTGAGACTGAACGCACATGCGGTGCAGAACTCCGTCGTGCTGGCGGTATGGTACTGGATACATATTTTCATCAAGAAATTCCAGAAGATCCAGGAATATTCAAACGGCTGGTTTATAAAATGAACTATTTTCAAGCCTGAACATATTATTTATCAAGTGATTAAAATATTGACATTAAAAGTGTTTAACGACCTACTATATAAAGACAACATATAATATACAGACTTCTTATCTTTATTAGAATGAATTCTTAGACAATCCAGCAACATCAATTTTGGTTATCAATGAATCAGATGCTTAAAAAGTATGTTCGTATAAAGTACCTTTAAATTATAGTAAATGAAACTTTGTGTAATTTTTCGAATATACTCGTTGCAATTCAAAACACCTCGAGCCAATCAGTCACTGTTTAATTCACCGGTGTTTATGACGCGTCTGCACCATGTATATGCAGCCCCAGATTCTGTTGTTTATCTGAATGGCAGCGTCGATGGTGTAGTGTTACGGTGAGCATTCGCTCAAACAAAAAATTCAAATTTGTTGTAATTCTTGCAATGGCGCGCCTTATGGGCTATTGCTACATTAAAACTAACGAGACAATGGCAACCGGCCACCACTTACCAATCAAAACGTCTGGCATATCTTAAACATTGCTACTTAATATCAAAGACATATATTTTTGACAATGAGATGAAGTCGTCTCTTGGTGACTGTTTGCGTCTTGAACTGCTGCCGATATTTTGCCATCTCTACATTCGACACTCTGTTCTATGACAACATCCTCCGGTGCTAATCAATGAAAAGTTGTTGATGCCAAATTTCATTGCTTTAATTTGCTATTGGCTAAAATCATCGTTTTGTAATATGGTATGTAATCGGAGACTAAACTGGCTGATTACTATTGCAATAGGGCGTCAAGTACGTTTCAAGCTTCATATCTTCGTAACGAGATGTCAGAATGAAAAAAAAAATCAATAGCGTTCTACTAGAGATGTTTGCCAGCTTCTTCATCAGCCGTCAACAGGACTGAAATCTGGATTCGCAGATGGCTGAGATAACCGATGGCGAGCATTATTTGTAACAAACACACACATACACACACACGCGTACACACACGCACGTACACGCAGACGTATGGCTCAGCTCGTCGAGGCTGAGTCGAGATGGTATATGACACGCGGCCCTGCGGGCCTCGGAAGTCGAGTTTTCAAGCGTTCTTAATACCCTTCTATTGATGTAACGAGGGTAAAAGGGTTAACGTCCTTATCAACTACTTTTTGTGTAGATATAGCACTGCTACTGTGAAATAAACAATCGGATTTCATTGGATTATGTGTTGTTCCGCGTCTGAAATTGCTTTGACAGGCTTCAACTGGCTAATATGCCAAAAGGTGAGTATTGTTGGAATGTATGCCATTATTTTCTTGCCAGTGCCTAAGGATTTTTAAATGCTGTCATTTACAATATCGTCAATCTCTTCTGTCAAAAATGCTTCGTTCTTTAGAATGAGACTTTCTTTTTGTCAGATCTACTGCTGGTATAAGTAAAAATATTTTTATATAAATTGTCGAATGAATCGAACTACTAAACAAATCAAATTGCAGTGCAAACTATCACTCAACGAGACGTAGTAATGCCAGCTGGTTAGAACTAAAGTAAGAAAATGCGAATGAAATTCAAAAATTAAAAGATAATAACCAAAACACAATGATCTATTTTATTTCACCTTTGTTTCGAAAAGATTTATTTTAAAATTGGATCTGCCTGATCATGCAGAGTGATGTTTCCGCACATCGCTTGCATTGTCGTCCGTGAAAATTTGATTAGTTTATGCCGATTGAAGAAGTGTATCTATTCGAGATCATGTGAAATGTTACGAATTTCGACACTCCGTTTCTCCAAAAACAAGTTGTCAGTGTTGTTCTCTCCATGGTACGAAACAATGGGATAAGATGTATGCACTCGGTGTTTCGGTGACGCTGCTTAGATGACCTGTCTATGTCGTCTAAAGAAAATTCCTTCTATTCTAAAGAAAATATCCAGTTAATATCCACTATCCCTAGTGTGTTGTTAATTTTTGGGCGCCAAAGTGTTAGGAACATGGAGTTGTAACGCGTTACAGAGGCTACACCTCATGACGTTTTGCTTATCAATCAATTTTTACGCACCGTCGTCTGAACGAGATGCCTTACTGCTTGCACAATATTATGGAAAATCAAAAATGCAACTGTAATGCGCTATGGCAACATGTTAGAGACACAGCGTATATCAAAGCCATTTTATTGCATTCTCCATACCGAACATGACAGAACAACTTCGGATGAGTTTATTATTCTTTTGAGTCCTAATTTTCAAATCCGAACCTCTTTTTAACGAACTGCTTCAAAATTGATCTGTGACATCCCAAAAAAAGCAATTTCTTGAAGATTTGGACAAAATCCTTTCGACTAAATCTCTTACGCCCAAAGGTCCCATCTGCTTGATCGAGACTTGATTTTCCGGGTTGACAAGTGGTTCCACGACGAAGGTTAGTTTGCACTTCACGGACTGTTTGTAAATGGATCTACATTTTTTTAAATCTTTTTGCCACACGATTCTTCTAGAAAGCTTCCTGACTACTATGCAGCTCTCGTACAGATGCCGGTAGATTTTGCAGGTGAGTGTGCACAACAGACTGATGTCGAATTTTGAAATTTGCGTGGCCGTAAATTGCGCCATGTAAACATCCAAAAAATTTAATTAGGTAAGAGTGAAACTGGTCATACAGAACTAAACATTACAGACATACAATGTCACACTACGCAATATGGTGCTGACTACTTGATTATGCTGCAAAAATTAACAATCTCTGAAAAAACACCGTTTGACGGTTTTGGAGAAGAGCTGGAAGGTAGATAGTCAACGAAAAGTTTTCTTTCTATATACAGAAAAAATTATGAATTTGTGACAAAGGGCGCGTAAAATTTCACCGTTGTTTAACTCAAGCCAAAGGAGGCGCAGAAACAATGAAATTGTTTGCGGTCTTTCATGCGCCATGCAACATTGTTTGCAATCTCTCATACTACGGGCTAGATTCAGGCGTTATCGGGCTTCAATTTACGCGAAAATATCCTTCTTTTCACGTCGCGTATTTATGCATTGACGCGCAGAACAATGTTCTTTCTACGCGATCCCTTAATGTGCACGTTAGATTAAACGGCTGTGATGTTGACTTATTTTAACATTTGATGTTTTTCTTCGTTGGCATTTTATACACTGTCACCACGTCGGTTGTACAATGAAATTAAAGTGCAGAACTACTGGACGGGGTTCTGACGGATGCTTCTGATCCGGCATCGTGAGAACAGGCCTTCTGGCCGTAGTCGCCGAAGGTCACTACTGAGATCATTTGACCTGCTGCAAGCCCGTCATGATACCTGCGCTCTCATCTGAGCATGGTCCTGCGCAGCCATAGGTAATCCTTGCACCGACGGTGGGTTCTTGTGCACATTACATCATCATAAAATAAAAAGTGCAGAACTGTGTATTTGAAGAAACAAAACGCTGTCAAAAGATTCCTAATTTATTAATGATTAAAGCTTTTCCATGCCGAGACCAAGAATCTGAAAGATGGTTTAATGAAGGGAAAATGAGTCTTATTTTATCACATGTTTAATAAAACTAATATATCAGACTAGAAAATGTTATTCTTTCGAAAAATTTTGCAAAGTGGAGTGAGGAGTACCACTTGTAAGCATACACGATACCTTCAAATGACGGGTGACGTCGCCAACAAAAAGGCTACAAAGCCCACATTTCGGTTGAATGACTCAAACAACGTCCACTTTATTCGTGTTTTCCCAAGCAGAGAATAGTAAATGGACGTGACATCTTTTCCGTTTGTTTGATTAAAACAAAAAGCTTTCCATAAGAGTTGATTTCATTTTATTTCTTAAACCACGCGGTGACAACTGCTTTCCCATTGCAAGCTCGCTTTCTCCCCCCTCAGTTTTGCACCTGGGAATGAGAGTGCACGATGTGCACGCGCTGATATTTTAAAATGAAGAAAAACGTCCGCCGAAAGGAGACAACCGGAAAATGCGGGCTGTTTTAATTGTATTCAGGTGATATCCAATTTTTTATTGTTTTCATACTAATAAGCTCGGCTGAGCATCGGGGACCATGTTTCAAGAGAATGAAACTAGCTTCCATGGCTTCTGTGGTGGGACAAAAAAAAAAGAATGACTTTATTTATCCATCCGTTAAAAGTTTTGCCTTGTTTCTAATAATTTGTGCATGAGATATTTTTTTGAATATTTATTTTTGTTTCCATGATTAGCGAGATTCTCAGGCTTAGGCTAGATCATCTCCTGTCGAAGTCTTTTGCACACCTTTCGGGTTGTCTTGTCCGGGAGTGAAATTTTAACAAGTGAGTTTAACGTAAGAGGTATGAAATGTTAACGACTAAGTCGTGGAGATAGTAGTTTTATATACACCGTGTCCAATATTTTCTCACACAAAACAAAACTCTAATCCAGATTTTATTGCTAACTTTACCCATTATATTGAAATATAATACTGATCAACTACACAGATAAAAAGAAACACTGAATTTTCTGCGTTATCTAATGCACATAAAGGGAATGCTAGATTTGGCAGAAAATAATGGGATATGTCTTGTAAATTTAAGCCAGATAACGCCTGAATCTAGCCTGTTGTATGAAAGATTGCAAACAATATCGTTGTTTACGCTCCTTTGGCTTGGAATTACACGAGGGGAAATTTTACGCGTTTGTTAAAATTAATTATTTTTTTCTGTGTACAGCATATGTTTTGGAATAACACCGCCTTTAACCTTCTTGACCAGCTCCAGACGTATTTCGAAACCCGCACGACTTCCATCGGCATTTCGTCCCAAATTCGTTTAATTACGGTTTTGAATTGGTTCATATTAGACGCTCTGTGGTCATTTACCTTCGTCAGCATGTATGACCATATGTAATAATCCAAAGGATTCAGATCTGGTGAACTGAGAGGCCATTCATTCTTGATCAAAAAGTCGGTCAAATTTTCTCGGCACCAGCCCTGAACGAGATTTGCAGTGTGCGATGGCGCTCCGTCCTGCTGAAACACATAGTGATCATCTCCAAACACCTCTTGTACGTATGGCTTGACAACTTTCTCCAAAACTGCAGTTTTATACGGCGTTCACTTTAACGCCTTTTTCGATGAACACAAGTGGTAATTTACCTCGCTTGCAAATTCCTCCCCAAACCATCACTGACGCAGCACTTTGGAACCGTGGAATATTCCTATCACTCTCTGGAACAGTTCTCGAAGAGAGACCTCACAATCTGTCGTTCTGGACATTGTGGGATTGTTTCAAGACGAATAACTTTTCGTCAGAAAACACCGTGCCGCGACAAAAGCAGACTTGCTCTTTCAAGTCGTTTCTGCTTGCTCTTCCGAAACTCCGTGAACCTTACGTTTCATGAAAGCTTGGAATTCGAGGTAATTTTGCAGTATATTGTGCATTGACGATCTCGGAACATTCAGATCTGCGGCTGTGATTTTTGTCTTATCCGTTCCCTGACCACTTTAACAACTCGTGCAGTCCGCACCGTTCGAGTACGACGGGATCTCTTCCGGTCATCCAACGAGTAGGTGTCACGGTACCTTCGGATGGTTCGGTACACAAAATCCCGCTTTACTCCGAGGTTGTTCAATTTTCTGAAAAAAGCGCCCGGTCGCTCACCTTTCAAAAACTTTTTTATCACCACAGCACGAAACTCCTTCATCGCTGGTAAAAGATAAACACCGAATGAAAACAATCGGACATAACCTAAAAGTGTTTGTATAAACATGGTGCCAAACTACACCAACACATACGTGAAGCATGTTGAGAAGTTGCACGACCCAATGCAAGGAAAAAGTGGATGAGAATATATTGGACACGGTGTAAGATGATAATCAAAATATATTGCTTCCTTAAATAGGGGTTTTGTCTCTTTGTCTATTCTAAAATTTAAAAAGAGTTCTTTTTTGTTCCATGCAGCAGAAAATAAACAGAATGCAGAGATGTATTGAGAGGAACTGATTTGACTTTAAAATCAACACAAGTCACTTCTGTCTCTGCCTGATTGAAGTGCATATTAAATTTGTTTCAATATAACTAAACATGTAAATGAATGAATGAAAAACCTCCTATATTTCGTTTTCCGATGGTTATAGTATTTTCTCATGTATATGTAGATAGTGTTCGTCATACAACCATGGGAAATTTTGCCTGCATGCAAAAGAAATTGAAAGAAACATGTAATTTTCTGCATTGTATAATGCACATAAACATATACAGATCACGGAAAACCGTTCTTGGATTTCCGGGAAAACTGACTAGAATAACCAAGGATACGATGGATGGAACCCTGTACAGTTTGAGGATATTGGGTATATTTTCATTTACAATTGAATACCGCAGCGGTCTTATTTCCAAGAAATGGTTGGCAAGCGATTTGTACGTGCGGGATGCGAATGATGAATAACGTTGCTGAGGTCGCACAAGAGCCTACTATTTTTTTGGCCTGACTTAGTTACCACTCAAAACAGTTACAGTTACTGGAATGGCATGAGGGAAATAAGGTTAACTTCGTACCCAAGGACCTTAATCCTCCAAAAATCTCAGAGTTCACTGAAATTAAAATTTAGTTCATGCTACGAAATCGATCGTTTTACTCACTAATCAATTTGTTGTTGACTACATGAAGCCACTTGTGCAATACCACTTGCGCTGTCAATAGAACGAATCATTTGTTTGTTTAAAAAGAACATTCATGTATTGTACAAAAACGATATAGAAAACTACGACAATTTTGTTGGTAAAAATATATATTTTCTGTTGCTTATTCCGTTGCGTGAATTATTGACAGATCTGTTTTATACACTTGAAATCGAATTCAAAACAAAAACGATATCATGAGGACGGATAAATTAGAGATTTTTTTTAAAAACATTTCTGATTTGAGAATTGATCCTGTTCTATTTAGAAAAGCTGCTTCTGAATCCTTGACTCTCACAAGGACTTGGCAACTTGAGAGAAGAAGCGTGATTAATGAAGATGAGTTCTCAGCATTCGGCTTGAAGAGTGTGAAGCTTTTTCTTTCATATGGAGATAAAATAAAGGCCTTTAGATCTATACTCAGCAACAACACCAACTTGTGTGAATACAATTTAGAAGGAATAGTTATTGGCTGAAACGCACGAAATTCTTTTCGTACATTGCGTGATCTTGAGTGATCTCAGACGTTGCGAATCAAAACAAACCCAAATAAGAGAGAGAGTTCATCTCCCATGTGCGCATCAAAACAGAGTGTATACAAACTACCGCTAGAAACTATCACAAAGCTACCAGTAGTACATGAGCGCGTACCAACACGTTACTTTTGCCTGTTGAGGTGGCGGATTCGTCCGTGCCTCGACCTACCCCGCAGTGGGATGTTAGGCAAAGGTTACGTCCTTGGTTCGAGTACTACTTTACCCATGCCCTCTCGCTCAATTTTCAATACTTCTATTTCCAACCAACCGTACACTGACGGAACTTTCAACACTTTCTCTTCATATCTTTCATTCTAGCAAACATTACTGGCCACTCTTTGTGTCTCATGGTGATGAGCGACATCTCCTTCTACATAACAATGTAAGAATTACGCAAACATCCTAACATCGCAAACATAACAGCAAAAATTACGCAAACATCCTAAGATAGTCAAAACAGATCGATAATAGAAGAAAATATGGGCCAATGTACAAAAACTTAATGTAGAAGGAGATGTTCGCTCATCGCCATGCGGCACCAAAAGTGGACAGTAATGTTTGCTAGAACGGAAGATATGAAGAGAAAGTGCTGAAAGTTCCGTCAGTGTACGGTAGATTGGAAATAGAACAGAAGTAATGAAAATTGAGCGAAAGGGCATGGGTAAAGTAGTACTCGAACCAAGGACGTTACCTTTGCTAAACATCCCACTGCGGGGTAGGTCGAGGCACCGACAAGTCTGCCACCTCAACAGGCAAAAGTAACGCGTTGGTATGCACTCATGTACTACTGATAGCTATGTGATAGGTTCACGATGACACGAATAGCACGATAACACATTAAAGTGAATGGTTAAAAGAGCAAGCATGGCTAGACAATATCAACATCCAAAAAAAAGTGTAAAAACATTGCAAGTGAGCAAGTGAGAGAAGATAATTTCACAAAAAATATAATTTTGTTATGTGACACACAAAGAATAGCCAGATGGTTTTCCAAAATGACGTGATAGTTGTCAGCAAGCAGAAACGATTTCAGGCACATAAGCATATCACTTACACACATTACAATTTTCGTAACAAAATTGTTGCAAAACTATTTTCGACTGACGAAGTACTGAGTTTTCAACGTATTTATAAACATTTTAAGAAATTTGGTTGTAGCCAAAACGTACTGTTTTAGAAATGAAAAATCAACTGAAAATTTGATCGCGTTAAATGCTAGACAAAATGCATGACAGACAAAACATAAAACCCAAAATATAAAGTTTTAGTTTTATATTCAGACTTAGAGCTCTAAACCAGTTCTTTTAATTTTTTGCCGTAGGTCATTTAAGGAAATTTTATGTTATGTTGAAGAACTTTTTGTTGTTGATAGAAAATCATGCCAGAAAAAAAAATTTGGCGAAATGGCTAAATCTAGAAAGTTGCTTATCGAGAGCATTTGACTTGAATTTATCCTCTAAAAGCATATTATGCAATGCCCCATTGATTATCTACAAGTTCTTCTCTGACATAATTTTATTACAATCCACGGTTTTCGAGTTATGACATTTTATGATATTATTATTACACATACGAAAACACATGCACCCTTTTAAAAAATTAGTCAATTTGAATCAATTTCAAAAGTCTTACGATATAACCTTGTTCCGTTTGTAATACAGTAGGATAAAAAAGCACCGTAATTAAATCGAAATTTGAATGTTTCCTTAAGGTGGGAGTGGATAAAATCTAGAAATGGCCGTCATCATTGCAGATTTGGATCGGCATTTCAATTTTTTTAAAGACACGAACACAAACTACAAATATTTCACAACCTAAACTTTATGTACATTTTTGCTACACTGCAGATTACTTTTCAACATTCCTGCTCGAAATGTTTATGGTCCCTTTACATAGAAAAATAAAATTAAAAATACGATTTATGTATCATATTCAACGTAATGGTTGCTAGAATCCAAAAATGGTCGCCGATTTGCATCGGCACTTAGAATTTTTAAAGGCTTAAATACTATGATGAGTTCACATGCCAAACTTAAATTACTTGTATGCTACAGTATATAAACAATATGATTGATGTTTGGCATGTCACATATTTGTAGTTTCTTCAACATCCCTCTGTTTATCTTAGTTTTAATTCAAAAACAATTTTAAAATGGGGTACAATTGCTATAATAACCTCGACTGATTGATTATTTTTCTATCACGGACAGAAGCAAACGAAGTTCAGATGCCATATGGTTTTCTCTCGCGTGCTAATACTACGAATCTGCTCTACTCCTCATGATTAGTAGGAAATATTTACAATTTCATTATGACGTGTCAAAATGATCTCAATGGCATATGCAATCAAATTCCAAATACTCGTGGCTATCAACATGTACTTCATCGTGTTTGATCATGAGGCGGCAATTGAGATATCGATCTAAATTGTTTCCATATTCGGTCAAGCGACAGTATGCATGCCATCCGAAACTATCACTACACCATAAATGATTTGAATATCGCGTTGGCATATCTAGCTGAACCGCAGTCGGAAAATTACTGTGTTAAATGAATCGACCATACGCCAGGATGATCTCTTTGACCATCACCGTGCTTGGGGTGCGCAGTGAATCGTGAAAAGGGAGTTTTTTTTTTACCGTAAATTGATTTTATTTCACAAACCACGCGATGCACCGGAATCCACCCCACTACGTCGCGACTTATGCTGACTGCAGTGACGAGACGCGTGTACGATGCATATTGATGGAATTTGGAAACACCATATGGCGCCGGCATGACGTCACCTCGCATTGCACTGCACACCCTCAAATACTGCAGAATAGGTTAGATTATTTCTGTTCAGGGGTAGTAGCCCTTTAAATTTTTAAATTGCCTCCACTTGAGATGCGACCTATGATTAGTGGACATTCAAACGTGTGCAAGTGTGAGGGTCTTTAAATTTATTCACGCAAAAGTTCTATGACTGTCGGCCGAAATACAGGATCGATCGCGTGCTACTGCAAATCGCGGAACAAAGTGGAACATCTGTCGTGCAAGAGTTAGTTAGGAAAATGCATTTCAAGGGATGAAATATTGTATCCTACATAGGTAAATAACTTTACGGACGGTGAGTGATGACTAATTTTTTAATGGATTTGATGACGTCTGCAATTTATTGCTGCCGAATCATTTAGCTAGAACTAAGTTGCCAATGTTTGCAAGTCTAACTAGAAATTCAAAGAAGAGATTTGCAATTTCATTAAATTTTGCGTGGCATAATCAATAACTGAATCGAAACTTTTTTATGGTATTGAAAAAAAGTTCTTAGTTATACTGGATAAAGTTATATATTCATAATGGCTTAGTGACTTGGGTATAGAATATTAATTTAGCGTTTGTATTTATTTTTCAAAAAAAGAAGACCCTACAAAAGAAGCACAATGTTTCACTTACATGTAATGCCATATTTCAGTTGTCAATAAATGGAGGAATTATTTGTTTTTTGAACATTCATTTTAATGACTTTGTAGTAGTGATTCTATTGGCGCATCATTCGAGTGTTAGGACAATGTTTTGCATAATCTGTTCTGAAAGATTTTTCTGAGAATATTTTCCAGCATAATGCATAGTTTGTCGAGTTGCGTGTATTTCTGTTTCAGGACACTAAATGTTACTTGATATCTTTGTTGACGTTTCTTGACGTCGATGGAATTTAAATTACGCCTCTTGTAAAAACTATACTTTGTAAGTGTGCATATAGAAAATGGAACTTACATACATTATTGAAAAAAAAGAAAAGGTTCCAAAGGAGAGCCGCTAGTACCCAATTAACCCAAATCAAGTTATTGAAGTATTTATGCATTTATAAAATCCATCTGACAAAATACTGCCTCAATGAATCAAATTATCCAATAACACATTAATTTAAAATATGCTCAAACGCTACGGATGGGGTGAATTATGTGATGCAGAAATGTGTCATTCATGTCAAAATGACTAGCAATCTGGTCTAATATTGCTGACATAAACCTATTTGGATCGTGCTGGCCATAAAGCTATGTCCATTTAGAATCCGGAATAATAAAATCATCTGTATCTAGGTAACGCATTGACGTACAATTATGTTTAATACATCGAATCAAAGGTAATTCACTGTCCTTTAAGGAAAAAATATCAATATAAATCATTTCTTTTCGTTTCTAATAAAAACGCACTTTCTTTTTTAATCCTCCCATCAAACGCTGCACACCTCCGAAGTCAACTTTCTTGGCACATTTTTTCCACATTTTGGTCATCTGAGTCGCATCCCGAGCCGTTTTTCCACTTTTCTTAAGCTTCCGCTTCATTATTGCCTAAAATCTCTCGATGTGCTGGAGCTGCGGGCAGCTGGGTGGATTTATGTTTTTATCGATGAAATCTACGTTTATATCGCGGTACCACTGGATGACTTCCCGGCTGTAGTAGCAACTGGCCAAATCTGGCCAAAACTTCACGGGACCTTCATGGGCTTTAATTAAAGGTAGTATGCGGTTTTTTAGGCATTCTTCCTTGTACAGCTTCGAGTCCATCGTCTTATTTGTCACGAACATTTTGATTTTTGCTCCGCAGCTGCATATCCCTTGCCAAATCAATAGTTTTGTTTTGGCAAATTTGTCCATAAAAGCAAACTTAAACTTCGCAGCAACATCTCCTCGTGCCGTCGCCATGTAGAATTTTTGGCCAGGAAGCTGTCCGAAATCCATTTTGACGTACACACTACCAAAATGTCATGTAAATTTCTGTCCCCTGAGACCGACACATGCAAGCGTCCTTTGGCATATAAGAATGAGCTGAAAGAGATGAGAAAATAAATTCAATCCAACACGTGTTTCGTCGGATTGCGTATGTGTCAGTTTTAGGAAACATAATTTTACACGAAATCTTTTTTTACGTTCACCAACTTTTTACAGACATGAATTAAGTCTCGAGTAAAATTAATAATTTCTAAGTGTGTAGGTTTCATCGTCGATGAGCAGGTATCCTTGGTACTTCGTCAAAACCTGCTGGTACAATTTCCTAGCTCGAGTTTTGGTGATGAAAATTTGCTTCAACGTTCTGTTTTGTTGGTAGCTGGCTCGATAAGAACGATATCCTGCTCACAAACGAGTTCTTTGAACGGTACTGCGTGCAGCAGCGTAGTTTTGTGTGATTTCATTATCTGATAGTCCAGGGTTTGCTCTGACGGTTCTCAACACCTTCTGGTTCATATGTTCCACTACGGTGTTCCACTGCGGTCATATGTTCCACTACGACTCTTACCTTGAGGCACTCGACCCACGCTCTTTCGCTTCCTAAAACGTTTGAGCACTTAATACGCGGTTGAACTGGGGATTTTCAACGTTTTTGCGATTTTTATTGCGGACCACGTTGGATTAAAAACGTGGGTGTGCAGAATTTTTTCTTTCCTCTCGATTTCCATCTGGAATAACTTTTGACTCACTACGAAACACCGTGAAATTTATACCACAGAAATTGAGCGCTTAGGTCAACAAACCGCTGTTAAATAATTCTTGCAGTGGTCACTTTCCGTGCCGCTGCAACACAATAAGTGATTCCGGATTCTAACTGGACAGAACTTCAGCACCTATTTATTGGATCTAAACGCAGGAAGTATCGACTTATGAGTTGCCAATCTTGTGCATATATAGAGTAGAATGGGACAAGAATAAGCACCCTTCCACCGGGGTCAAGATGAGCACCCTTTTAATAAGTATCATATACAGTACAATAAGTATGATATTATGGGGAAGGATGACTTAACTACCGAGATAATACAAAAAACTACCTTGAAAATAGCGATAAAATGAATAAAATGATGGTTGTTGATGAAAAGCGTGCTTCTCGCTAGATGATTTTCGTACCACGTAATAATGGGAGCTTGTCATTCAAGTGTAATTCTCTCGTGGTATTATATATGTTTGCGAATTGAGTGGTGACCTTGTGATAATTATGTAGACTATGCTATAATCACAGATCACTTTTGAAAAAAAGTCACCTTACGGGTTAAAATGAGCACCTCTTCGAGGGCCAAGATCACTACACTATGCAACATTATATAATAACCTCAAATTAACAACTGTCATTGGAGAAAGTGTTTTGTTTCCGAAAGTTGGTTTCTATTATAATGGTTCAGTCATATACTCCAACAAATATCAGTGTCAAACAACCGCTTGTTCAAACAAATTTGGAGAAATTATTCAGCTTTCTAAACGAAAACGTTGAACAAATTCTCTAAATTTGTTTGAACAAGCAGTTAATCAAAATTGATCTTTGTTGGGAAGCGCATTTTCGATCGGAAAAAGTGGGGAAAATTCAACTTCCGTGCCGCAATCGAAGCCGTTAAAACGGGCGGATGTTCTATTAATAACTCAAATTTTGCAGAAAAGTAAAATTTGAAAGAGCTGTTCATCTTCAAAAGGAAAAAAAAGTTCCAATAAAGAAATACCATTTAACGGCTTCAACCAGAAGTTTGTTTCCGTATTTAGGAAGACGTATCTTTTTAAAAGTCGATTTATTGTAAGAGTTTTTTTTTCTGTTCGGGACATAAACCACTGTGACCAGTAATCTAATCTAGAAGTATTAGTTTGTAATATATCCCCTATGACCGCGAGCAATACCATATGGGGCCAGCATGAAGGGTCTGGATGGGCATCTAGATAACCCGAATACCTTGGAGGAAGCAGAATAACCGGTCAGACCTCGCAAACGATTTTTAGACCATTGAGAGGTGGTAAGTGCTCTCAAAAACGCGGAGCGAAACCGGTAATTGTTATCCATTATGTCCCTTTATCACTTTATTTTGGACCTACATCAAATATAATTTCATCTTATAATGCATTATATATATGATCACATAACTTATTAAGGTGATTCATGATTCATCGAGGCCTACCCTACTAACATAGAAAACCCTCTTCCTTGTGACCTTTGTGGGGACGCAGAGGTAAACACGGTCCCTAAACAGCAAAGGGTACACTAACTTTCCTTCCCTATTCCCCCCAATTGATTGCAAAGACGTGGCCGGTGCCGTTATTAATTATTAAAGAAATTGAGTCACTGAAACGTGTACAGTAAGAATGGACGGTTACTCCCTGCCCCATTTACTTGATTCATTGTGCAGTTTAATTAATTCTGATCAATCACGGAGTAGCAACCATTGAAACGTGCAGTCAGTCAAGCTAAGCTAATAAAATTCTGAACCAAGTATTGATAACTTTGTAAATTTTAAGAATTACAGAATTATAGAAGTCCACAAAAAAATAAATCAAAACGAAATTGAAGAAAAATACCTAGCAAATACTGAAAATTGTACGTATTCCCATCGTAATTAACTTAATTTTTCTTATTTTTTTTAAATTCTATGATTATGGAAATGTTTAGCCCTGGGCTCGTTCATCTCCCGCGTAGTCACTCAAATACCTTTTTGGTATTTTCGTAGGTTTTCCGGGGGTGAGATTTGAATTCGTGGCTTTGGCGAGAGAGGTATGGATGTTAACTACTACGCCGGGGTCACCACCCCATCGTAACTAAAATCGTAACTTGAATAAACTATTTCAAGCAGTCATACAAATTCTATGCAGATGTAAACATATCAAAAGCTTCTAAATATTAAAATAAAACATTTTTGAGCTCTTATTCAACGTAAGAATAAGTGACACTTGTGCTTGAAGGGTACTCATGTTATAATATGGAATATAGTTTATGTTTTCAGTTCATAAAACGCTCTCGTTTTGGAAACAATCACCATGCAAGGGAAGCGTAGGAAAAAGCTGTATGATAACTTGCAAACCAAGCCCGGTTGATGCATACTTATGGATGACGAAACCATTGGTATTGGTATTGTGCAACTACTCAACATGCTTCACGTATGTGTTGGTGTTGTTTTGCACTATGTTTATACAAACGCTTTTAGGTTATGTCCGATTGTTTCGTGCTGTGGCGATAATTTTTTTTTTGAATGGTAAGCGCCCGGGCGCTATTTTCAGAAATTTGAAAAGCTCGGAGTAAAGCGGGATTTTGTGTACCGAACCATCCGAAGGTATCGTGACACCTGCTCGTTAGATGACCGGAAGAGATCCGGTCGTACTCGTACGGTGCGGACTGCACGAGTTGTTAAAGTGGTCAGGGAACGGATTAGACGAAAATCACAGCGTTCTGTACGTAAAATGGCCGCAGATCTAAATGTTTCGAGATCGCCAATGCACAATATACTGCAAAATGACCTTGGATTCCAAGCTTTCAAAAAACGTAAGGTTCACGGAGTCTCGGAACCTTCCAAGCAGACACGACTCGAAAGAACAAGTCTGCTTTTGTCGCGGCACGGTGGGGAAGAATTTATCATTTCCGACGAAAAGTTATTTGTTTTGCAACAATCCCACAATGTCCAGAACGACAGATTGTGGGCTCTCTCTTCAAGTACTGTTCCAGAGAGTGATAGGAATATTCCACGGTTCCAAAGTGCTGCGTCAGTGATTGTTTGGGGAGGAATTTGCAAGCGAGGCAAACCACTGGTTTTTTTTCGAAAAAGGCGTTAAAGTGAATGCCGTATATCATAAACAGAAGTTTTGGAGAAAGTTGTCAAGCCATATGTACAAGAGGTGTTTGGAGATGATCGCTATGTGTTTCAGCAGGATGGAGCGCCATCGCACATTGCAAATCTCGTTCAGGGCAGGTGCCGAGAAAATTTGACCGACTTTTTGGACAAGAATGAATGGCCTCCAAGTTCATCAGATCTGAATCCCTTGGATTATTTCGTATGGTCATACATGCTTGCGAAGGTAAATGATCTAATATGAACCAATTCAAAACCGTAATCCTACGAATTTGGGACGAAATGCCGATGGAAGTCGTGCGTGCCACCTGTGACGGTTTCGAAAAACGTC
The DNA here is from genome assembly GCA_034211315.2 of Aedes japonicus. Classification (NCBI taxonomy): domain Eukaryota; kingdom Metazoa; phylum Arthropoda; class Insecta; order Diptera; family Culicidae; genus Aedes; species Aedes japonicus. Next base: position 43,904 of record JASCZW010007439.1, on the reverse strand, counting down.
TGGAGCTGGTCAAGAAGGTTAAAGGCGGTGTTTTTCCTAAACATATGCTGTAGTTGATCAGTATTATATTGCAATATAATGGGTAAAGTTATCAATAAAATCTGGATTATTGATTTGAAATAAATAGAGTTTTATTTTGTATGAGAATATATTGGACATGGTGTAGACGCCGACTTCGGACAACTTGCAGGAACAAAATTTTACATGATAACCAGTAAAGCAACAAAGTGATAGCAAATTTTGTTATCAACAGCAAATTAAAATCATAATTTGATATAAGTTTATGACTGAAAAATTTGATTACAAAATTAAATATCATTATTTATTTTATTTTCATGTCATAATAATAATACACAATATCCATCCAACGTTCTCGGTTTGCACCCCTCGTCGTCTTGTACCAATGTTCGATGTTCGCGTTAGATTTTTTTCCATTGCTCTCCGTAAACTCGTCAGGTTTGTTCGTTTCTTCTCTGACCTAGTGAACTTTTACATTTCCGCTTTTGACCGTTAGATGCAAACCCCTGTGGCTGAAGTTGTGAACAATTTCGAAGACAGCGACAATACTGTGTACTTATATCACAGAATGGTTTGCAACCACCTTCTTTTATTTGTAAAATTTTAACATATTAACGACTTTTTTTTCCAGAATAATATGAACATTTGATTATTATATTTCTCTGCATCTTTCTTATTCCACACATTTTTCACAAATCACCATGGCCTTGTTAGATCAACCACGGATTCAATAACAGCTCTTCCCAAAAGTACATGATCAAACCCCGTGCTAGAAACATTGAACATAAAAACACTGAACACCTTCTCGTGGTTGCGCTTTCATTTTTCAAGTACATTTTGAGTCGATATAGATAGATCTGCCAGTATGCATCAATATGCGTAGCTGTTTGTATTGTTTTCTTACCGTGATACGCTCTATTACCGTGAGGTTAGTGACGCTGCAAGTTGAAACCTGTTATAAAAGAATTAATTCACAATCATTTGTATTTCTTCGATCATCACTCGGTTATGTATGGTATACATTACGAAGCATACATATGATTTACATTGCTTTGAAAAACTGAAACATTAAAAATTTATGAATAGTTTAATACTTGAGTTTGCCTAATTCCGGGCACTTCAAGATTGGTGTTCCATATACCACGCACAAGAAAGCCTAATTCCGTGGGAATGTTTTTTTCTTATAGATTATAAAAAAATTCAAAATAAAAATGCTTATCATTCTGGCAATAGTCAAAGCATAGATTCCAGAACTTTATTCATAAAAAAATATAAATATTGAACATTAATTCAAAATTTACCTCTATCCACTTCATTTCTGTTTCTTCTATTGAAGATTGTAAATATTCGAGGTTTGCTTTGGATTTCTCGTCGGTCCCTCCAAATGACTTTATTAAATAAGTGAAGAAACTTTTTGAAACCATCGTCTCATTTGTTGTTCAGTTACGATGTTTCTGTTTTAAGACAGAGTGTTTGGCACCCTTGGCGAAACGGTTGGATGGCGTTCCCAAAAACTGACAGCCCACCCTTCCTGGAACTCCATTTTTGAAAGGGTTCTTGATTTTTATCTGTACTGAGCGTATTAGTACTGAGCGTCATTAGCTCCAGGATGTTGGGTGTTTACAGGGAATCCCGCCTTGGCCATGTCAACAATTCATTTCACAATACGATTCTTACCCGGTCTTCTTAAGACGGTCAGAGCTCAAAGTGAATTTGTGTACCAGTTCTTGATTTTAGTTTCCGGATTGTAGTTTCCGGTACATTAATCATCTGAGAGGCAGTTCGAATGGTGGCTCCACTTCTTACAAGGTCTAAGCGTTGGGCAATCGCTCCACAGGGTACTGAATTAGTTTTTTTTAGGAAATCATAAATTTGGCGATGCCCTTAATCCGTGGTTGAGGGTTGGATAACAAAAATGGACGATAACTAAAATAATTGAGTGAATTTTTGTTAAATCGATAATCCATACCTGCAGCAACACAATCGATTCGTTTCTCTTTCATTTTATATAATTTTCACTGAAAAAAACAAACCAAGCTTTTTTTCACGTCCATAACAACGCAGCTAAGCCTGAGCATAAAAATGGCAGTTTTTGACAAGAATTTTTATTTTGTTTTTTTAATTCGTTCGCGTGTGACTAGACCTAAAAAAGGTGATGCCTTAGTGAAGTTGGTTATATTCGCTAACATTTGCGGTAATCATTGGTAAAATAATCAATCAAGATCTCAAAATATTCCTTATATTATGTTGAAAGCACGGTGTAAGGTGCTGCGCGGAATTAGGGCAGGTCACGGTACAATGAATCTTTCTGTTTTATCAAATGCTTCGTGCTTTTGACTATTGCACTTGTGATATTTATTACGAAGGTAGTTTCTTAAAAAGTACCAATCTGTTTCAACGAAGTAAACAACGAATAGATTAGTCAGTTCTACCTTTGATTTCGTAGTATTAACGAAAATTAATTTGCTGTGTAGTATGTTAACCTTAAATCAACTGAAATGTTCGGTAAATTCGATTAAAATAAAAAGACTATGCAAGTTGAATAATAAACCAGAATTTTATTTGTTTTTTAAAAGAAACAAAACCGTATACATGCAAAAAAATACGCAGTTATACCTTTATAGTTATGATTTAAAATAGGAATCAATTCAACTAAAATTTTGGTTTAAATATGGACCAATAAAACTGATGAACTAATTCAACAAAAACATTGAGTTGAAATAAAACTTCATGTTTTATAGAATTGAGCATCGTGTTTTATTGCTAAAAACAAATGTTTTGTTAAACCAACTAAACGCATTTGTTGAAATAATAAACAATGATGAAGTAAAAATCCTTTGAGTTGAAATAAAACTTTTTGTTCTATAGATTTGAATATCGTGTTTTATTGTTCAAAACAAAATGTTTTGTTAAATCAACTAAACGCATTTGTAGAAATAATAAACATCAAAGAACTAATACAATAAACCCATTCGATTGAAATAAAACTTCATGCTTTATAGAAATGAGAATCGTGTTTTATTGTTTTTAAATAATTACCGCACCATATTCCGCTTGCCGAACGCCGTGTTGGAAAGCATGAATCGGACTTTGCAGGAGATGGCATCGTGTATGTGGATGGATGCAGGACTCGGGAAGAACTATTGCGGAGAGGCAGTCAAAATGGCAGCTTATTTTCTAAATCGTCTTCCAAGTTGTGCTGTTTTTTTAGTTATCTGCAAAGAGAATAATTCGTTGATAATCTGTTTTACAAATTAACATGTTTATACAAACACTAGAAAAACCAAGGCAGAGGCAGCAATATGGCAGCTATGAAATGTGCGCTAATACAAATATTTTATTAAAACAATAAATTAACCATTTAAGTTTAAAACGACGTTTAAAATAAGTATGATTGTTATAAATCAAATATTATTGAAATGATAACTTTAAATAATTTGATTGATTTCATTTGAACTGAATTTTGAATTGATTTGGAACTTTTTCATGAATTAAAACAAATAGAGACCTTGTATTGAAGCGCAACTAATCACTTTGTTGATTCAAAACAGAATGATTTCTTAGCGTGAAAAAATAACTTGGTTTAAACAATAAATTAAACATTTGAGTTAAACGATAAATGTGGTTGTTATAAAGCAAATATTATTTAAATTTATATCACACAGCAGTGATTACTTTCAAAAAAAATATTGGTTTGATTTGAATGGAATTATGAACTGATTTGGAACTTTTTTATGAACTGAAACAAACAGAATGCTTGCATTGAGTACCAACAAAATATTTTGTTGATTCAAAGCAGAGTGATTTCTTAGGGTGACCAAATACTTTGTTCAAGCAATAAATCAATCATTTGAGTTAAAAAATAAATGTGATTGTCCTGAATCACACAGCAGTGTTTACTATAAATTTTTTTTTTTGGTTTAATTTGAATAAAATTTTGAATTGATTTGGAACTTTTTTAAGAATTGAAACAAATACAAACTTTTGAGTACCAACAAAATATTTTGTTGATTCAAAGCAGAGTAATTTTTTTGCGTGTACTATAAAACATTTTTAGTTATCAATTTTGTTTCCTGTAGTCAATTTTGTTAACATTGCGTTTGTGAAACATCAAGGTAAAATCCCGGTTTTTTTTTATCAACAGGAGAAACATGAACATCAACATAAGTTGTCATTTTGCTCTCACGGATAAATAACTAGTTTTCAATTTGATGTGACAGGAAGAGTTTTTCGCTCTCAATTTAGATATTTTAAAACTTAAAAGCTGAACGATTCAAACGACAAATTAAGAAGCAATAACACTGAAGCTATATGTCCCAACGCCAAGTTCATCATTCACGTGTAAGGAAAGGCTTGATTTTTCGGAATCACCTCATTTAAATTGTTAATGTTGTCAAAAATTTTGTTGAACCTAAATCCAGCGTAAATTCTGGGAAGGATTCCAATCATAGGAATATTCAGAAAATAAAATTATTTTAGTTGCATTGTTGCATGTCTTTTCCTTTGCCATTATCTTTCAAATGCTGTTTATTTCGACCCGAGGTTTTACAGACTGAACAATACAGAGTAGCAAAATTTTCGGGTTGCAAAAAGTTCTGCTGGCTGGAGCGGAAATCTATACCGCACTTCGTGGCATTAAGAATAGTCCTGAGCGACGAGTGACGCCGCTAACCGCACGATCACAATATCCTTTTAAACAAAGTTATTTTTCAAAGCAAATTCGTAATTTGTTCACACACAACCACCACACGCAACACTTAATACGCATCCACCATCACATCCATCATATTTTCAGCCAGGTGTTGCATATTTTTGCATATTTTTTCTCGTATGCCAAGACGTATAGCACCATTTCTCTCAATTATCTCTTTTGTGCAAAATCGCACATACCCATTAACGCATCTATCATGTTTCTGCAGGGGGTTTACTGTGCCATTCTCTATTGTTTAATTAGTAGTAAAATTGATAAAAAAATGTGTTCCGCAAAAATAAACACCAATTTTCGATAGATTCCGCTCACAACTAGGTGCTCATTCCTGTATTGTGAACCATACGATAATTTATCAAATGGGCACGTGCTGTACGAGCAGCGAGACTGCAGTTTATGTGTTAGACGTTAACAATAAAAGGTGTTTTTTGTTGGCTTCGTCATGCCTCCGCATGACGATTTTGTCCACGTTCCTAGCATACAAATAGCGCACGCGAAAACAGATACATCATCCATATTTACACACAGAACAAACGGCATGCACATTTATGCTAGGTGTAGCTATGTTCTTAATATGGTTTTACGAGTAATGAAAACGGATATGGCCTGTAAAAGAATCAAAGCAACCTAATCATATTAAACGTTATTCTATTTGTGTTGTTAGTGTGTTAGTTATTGTGACATAAAACTGTGCATCGCTGTGAACGTACTTGTGCTGACAAAGTGTAGTTCATTATGATTTCACACCCACACAACTATTCTATATTTATAACGATTTCATAACTGAAATCAATTTTTTTTACAAATGCATTACAGAAGTCATATTTCTAAATCATCAAATATTTAGAATCAACACATGCATTTCGTTTTGAAATTTCATTTTACGTTGGGTGTATTTGCACATTTCCCTTTTGGTATTCTTTCTTCGCTTTTGAATTTTATCAAAGCTATTCTACGCCAGGTGATTGCATTATTTTCCATTTTTTCCCTCACTTCCATAGCATAGCACAGTGGCTCTTCTCGGGTGATTCTCTTTACGCCTATAAATGTTGTCATTGAGCGGCTCATCCTAACAATAAAGTCTATTCTCCCTCTGTTGGAAGGTCCTTTTGATTGGTGCGCCGAAGAAAACTTTGTTTACCCTCCAGCAGAACAAATAGGTATTCAATTACCCACTTCAACAGTGACGATCCTAGGAAAATTTATGACGCTCATGTAAGGAATATAATTCCGAAAATTATCGAATGTGGTCACTAATTTTCTGTTGGGTATTGTCTTTTTTTCACGGTGGTCACTTTTTGTTTGAAAAACAGTAGGTACAGAACAGTCTCGGAATAAATAAACGGGCAATGGTGAAGCTGTTTGTAGCATAGACATTCAGGGGAAGGGGAACGTTATCGAGCACGAGTACGATATTCATTAATTTTCATATTGATTATGCATCCTGTTATGATCAATGCCTACAAACGAATGAATACTGCATAGAACTATAATTAAAATTTATGACTGGATGGTCACAATGTGGTGTGATTAGCAGATAAAAGTTCAATTGAAAATGAAAGTGGGTGTATGTCTAAACGGATCGTTAGACAAATCTTGGTATAGATAGCTTTTCATACTCTATTACAATAGTTTGATCACCATAATAGTACAGGGCTCAAATAATTAAACGTGGCTATTTATCATAATACATGATCTCTTAAGTCTTATTCTCCAATATCACATCAAATCCTAGACAGATGTTTTGTCCTGGATAACAACTGCTGTTGTTTATCAAAACATACCTTCAGCTATTTACATTATCAATCTTTACATTTCAATCTGCCTTGTGGATGTCCTTGTCTTGAGAAACTAGAACTGACGCAACTGCAACGTCGCTTAAACATACTCTTTAATTATTTTACTTATCAACTCATTTCATCCTGCTCAACGAACGTTAAAAAAACTCGTTATATAGAAGAAACCAACAACGTGGCCGGGTGAAAATAATAATTTACGGATTGACACCAGACATAAACGGTGAATATGCAATGATCAGTTATCTCACCTCATGCCAAGTTCGAAAAAAAATCATGCACGTGAATCGAAAAGGAACGCAAACAATTCTGCATCAATAATGCAATAAAAATTGCGAAAATCGCTGTAGAAGGTGCACTGTGACTACTGCATGCCGACCCAAAACAAGCAGTGCATAAATTAACGCATTTCGCAGCACGAGCCTTAAAACAACGTTACTGAAATGATAAATTTGCTCACGAAAAATGGCTGGTGCAGCTAGACTGCTACAGTATGTTAAGTTCGTAAAACGTTGCATCTCGCCACACCGTGGCAGGATTTATTGGTGTACTCTGTGCAATGCTATGACTCGTCCCAAGTCACTCTGCAGCCTGCTGCTGAATGGTGTAGCCTGGTTCCACGAGGCCAAAGAGGAGCAACTGCGATTTGGACGCGTTGATAGCTCCAGGTGTAAAACTGTTTGCAGCGATGCGTTCAAGTCTAGGCAAGGCAGTTGCCTTCAGGTTGACCAGCGTGTGGCGTGATTGCCTAGAAGGAAACCCCAACAGTCTGTCACATTATGCAGAATATGGTGACAAATGCGTAATAAGCACTCCGAACGGTAATGACGAAATAAGAACAGCTGATGATTTTGTTTTTTACTGGGATCGGTCGTCTCGAGCTGCCAACGATGTTGAAGAATTTTCTTCACAATGGTACTGTAGAGGGGAATTAAGTGATCCAATGCAGTGATATTATGAACAGTGTGAATATTTTTCTTTCGTTTGAAGCAGGAAGCACAGCAAGCGAGTTGAGCATTGAAGTTCACAGGTCAATCCGCATGCACGGCTCTGCCAAACGAATAATGGAAACAATGTTATCTAGGAGCTTGATTGGAATGCGCTGCGAAAGTCATAATTTTTCTAGCTGAAAGGTACATCTCTATTTCAGCTGACATTTCAGTGTTCAGTGTGAGGTTTGGTATATTAGGTACATGGTGCCCATGGTTTTCAGGTCGTTACTAGCGCTACAATGACAAAATACTGATTTGGTTTGCTAATTCTGTACGTCTCTCCTACTGGGGAAAAATAAATAGTCCAATTTATTTCCTAATTTCTCTGCTGCAGTTGTTATTTGACGTGATCAATGATCCGAGGTACATTTATCCACCACTTTGTACTCATCTCCGTCGATTGCAGCATTTCAGGATCGAAGTGTGCTTTGCTCGAAGATGGAAGCAAATATTTTTTCTCCCGTCAAATTTTCTTAAAAAGTGATATTTTGATACTCGTCTTTCGAGCCATTCAAGAATTTAGATGTGTGAGGTGAATTACCCCCTCGCCGGTTGTGATTTGTGCGTTTCTGCGTTTTGCAAATTTTGAAAATTTGAGCCAGGTTCTTAACAAATCATTTGTGACTAGTGGTGCTTTAGTTTCTGTATTAGTTTTAAAGAATATGATAACAAAGGACTGCCAGCTGAAACGTAGAGACGCTGGTTGGGCAATGTTGTTAATTTGATAATAGCGAAGTGAGGGGGTGCGACTAAAGATCGTGAACCTGGAAATCGTATAGTTTATATTCCATTTTAATTTAAGAAATGGCTTCAGCATGTTTTGAAATCATCTTCTCATTCCAGAGCCATTTGTCTTGAGAGCATGGAGCTCAATTGATGGCTCAGTTTGTTTTCAAGCATTTCAGCATGACCATAAAAATTGCACTTCTGACCTTTAACTACTATTTTCATAAAAGACGGGCATGCGATCATAAGCAGTATGGGATTATATCTAAATAAATTTGTTTAGTGGAATTATGATTACCCAAGTAACATTACCAAAACCATCCAGCTTTTTTAAGTTTTATTAAAGTTTTATGAAAGCCACTGGAAATCAATTTGGTTTAATTTTGGTACCAAGAGGTGCCAATAGGTTTCAACATTCAGTCAGGTTTATGAGAACCTACACAGCTTCTTTACAACGATCTTAAAACCTTGTCTTCTAAAGTTCCTTTTGCTCCTATCAAAGGTTTTATTTTGACTTTATGAACTCGTAAAATGCTGTTATGAAATACCGTTTTAGGACTCATTCATATTATCTTATTATGGTCAGTTGAAAAAGCATTTTAAAACCATTTTGCCTGCAGTAAATGCATTAAATGGCAAATTGGCATTGAGGAAAGTCACCAAATGACCAAAGAGTTTTAGAGTAGCCATTGTGAAGATAAATTAGCTTTTTGCCAAAAACTGTGATTTTTTCCTATCATCATATTGAAATATATGAAATAACTGAAATGTGGAAAAATAAATACACCAAATTTTAAACGTAATTCAAATGAACTGTAGATCAGAGGTAAATTTTGGCATTCTTTTAGATAACCTTACTTAATTTCATAAATTTTCAGGAAATTCATGATTAATTTATCGAATATAGGGTATGTGTCCCTTGACTCAGCCTATTATGCAACCTGCGATCACATTTTTCATTACAACTCATAAAGTTTTTAAGCTGTAAGCGAGATTCAACTAGTTATACACTTGCAAAGATAAGTTTGATAAGACATTTGGTAGCATGTATCACTAAAAGTTACACAACTATTTTTATAAAGCCATAAACTTTCGAGGGATGTGGATTTAATGTCGGTCTACAAGCACCAAATTGGGTCTATTCGTCGTTGCAACTTCGTCCTATTCGATGGATTTATTACTAAATGCAGTCTTTGTACGTTTTTTTTTTTTTCTAATTTTATGAATTAAGGCATTGTAAGCTGTACTGGATTTACTTAATACAACATTTCACAACACAAACTAAAGTAAAACTGCATCGAAACACGTAAATGATGTTCATATATGATTTATCAGCCATTCAATAATGAAAACATTATAATTCACTATACAATGATTTTGTCTCTTCGATTTATGTTTAGATGAGCCACTTGAATATAAACAACCGCAAATTCATTCATTTCTACTCGAAATTTTATCAATAACAACCTTCTTACTACGTTAATGATACAACAGGCCATAGTTGGGAACATAGAAACAAATATGTCCCCAACATTGGGTCTACGATTTTCTTGTAAAATCATTGTTATTTTATCTATGTGAACAGTAAGTTTGTAACGTGTAACAATGTTCTGGACATTCAGACTGAAATACTTGCTTTATCGATTCAATTAAGCCAAATTTAAATCACTTGAAATCGTGTAGATTATCTGTTCAGCTTAACCAGTTAAATCATGATGCCCCAAAAGTTCAAGAAACCGAAAATTACGCGGAAGTGAACAACTATAAGTTGATTAATATTGTCTCAATTGCTTCGGATTACATCATCATGCTAATAGCAACATAATTATGTTGATTATCGCTAATTTAATGGCACATTTGGTACATAGGCCGAATGAAGGAGCTAGGCTAACATTACATCCCCTTACCCTATTTGTTTAAGTTTTGTAGATGTAAGCTCGCATTATTTTCGAGGCGCATTAATTTTCAGCTCTTATCGTACTATTATCGATTTGGAGCATGACACGCTGTGAAAAAACTCAATTTGTTTTGGATATTTTGCTATCAAACAAAATTCCTCGCAACACTAGAAGTTTTTTTTCCTAGATATTATTGACTGCTTAATGAATCAGAAGAGCAGAAAATCTAACAAAGCAGAACAACAAAAACCAACCACGATATCACCGTGAAGTTTGACAGCTGTGGCCATTTGGCCCTATGTTGGTTTTGATGGCGGCCAATAGGTTTGATGAAAGTTCTTAAGTGGTCATAATATCTTTCGCTAGAACATTTTAATAATCTGTATGGTCTTGTAAAGGTTTAATTAACTTGTTTTCTCAACCGTCTATAGAGTGGGTAACTTTGTACATCTTTCAATGCATAGAGGAAGTGTTGGTGGACGAAACAGTTTTAAATGTAATTTTATCTACAAAGCCGGGAGGAGTGCTATTCGGCTGGAATAAAACTAAAATTGTTACTTGGGTAGATAAGCCGTTAATATCAGAAATCTTCAAACTGGGCTCTTGGATCTCATATATATTGTTATCCTTGATAATATAAAGAAAACTTTTTAATAGATGTCTTTTAGAACTATCCCAACAAACATCGGTGTTGAACTAGAGCTTGTTCAAACAAATTTGGAGAAGCTATTCAGCTATTCTAGAAGAAACATGGAATGTGTTGCTTTTCAGAAAAATATCATACATATTCAATTGATATTTTATCTATGATAATTATATTGATCTACTCTGTTTTTAAGCTGTTCCAGGACCTTTTGGATATTGAAAAATACCTTTTTTTTTTAGTGGATGTCTGATGTATTTTGTTCATACATGTTTTATATTAAAATATGTAGATTATTTAGTATCTCATCTTACTATTTTCATCATATCATTATATATTATTTATAATCATATAAAATTCTCAGGATGTGGAATTTGATTTGCTATATACATGTAAATGTATTTTTATTCTATATATTTAAATATTCTTTTATATATCATATTTCTTCATAAAAATGAGAAATGATTTTATGTTTATGTTGATTCGGGGTGCAGTGCAACTGGCGTTCGATGTTCTATTGCTTATTAGAGCGGTTCCGTGCTTTTGGCGGATAGTGCTAGTTGCATACTTTCAGTGTATCGTGAGCCAAAACGAATCCTGCTGCTATCTTTTCCCAACTATCCAACATTCCAATGATTTCTCGTGGAAGTGCAGAGGATTTCTTGGCTCCCTTCAAAGCGATTATCACGTCAACACGTTCCTTTCCATTCTCTAAATACTTGACCAGCATTCGGACACGGCCGGCGCCGGTAATGCTTCATGATGGGTCACCAGTTTTCACACATTGAGGATGTATGTTAGTCCCAAACATCATCTGTTGGTTCTTTGTGTAAATACAGCTGATCTGCCAATAACAGAGTAGCATCCGGGGGTGGTCAATCATGCTCATGCATGCTTTGCGAGCTCTCTCACGCTGCACAGTGAGAGCAATAAAAAAAGTCTAAAATCATTATTTCTTATACTTTTTTGAAGACTAATGCTGTCTTCTGGTTTCTGAACACGAAAAAAACTCTTATATTAACAGATTACCTATTTTACTATCATGCTATTATCCTATAATTCTATTATGACCCGAAATACGTGTTTTTTTTCATTTTAGACGTCTTACGGCAATGCTAGGATGTCGAATGAAAATAGCAACCGTCACGACATATTGAAACAAACAAAATGCTAATAACTCAATTAACCCTGTATACATTTTCAAGATGTCTACATCAACCGGTTGAAATGCGTTTTATGCGTATCAATACAATAATGAAAAGTCACTGTTTGCTTTGTTGGCAATGAAGCAGGTTTTATTGAAAGTTTCCGCTATTTAAACCCTTTGTGAGTAACAGCACTTTTCAAAGGCGTGCCCCTTTATCAGTCAAAACCGGATTCATTGCAAACAAAACAAACAATGACTCCGATGCATCAGAACCCTTGTCCCAACTAATTCAAACTATAGAACATCAAATAGAAAATAAGAATTCACATAAATGAAGACTAACCATGTTTTCCTAATTCCAAGCTCATTCTCGGTGGATGAATCTGAGTTTTATCGCTTTTCACAGGACATAAAATGTAATAAGGGCTATTATACGTTCCATTCACTACAAAAACAAATATGTTTCCTAGTTTGAATTAATTCGGACTAGGGTTCGGTGATAGATCTAATACTCCGTAACGCACCACGAAAAGGTGATCTACCAGCGTTACGGGTCTGAGAGGCTTGAACATTAAAAAAACACAAAGACAAACAGAATATTTCAAACAAAAAAATAACTTAACATACATGTTTAACGAACTGCAATCAATGGCTTACGTTAGTCAAAAATACATAGATAAGTTTCACGAACTCCAGATCACGAAGAACCAAAATATCTGGAACCGGTGTATTAGGTTTTCTCGCGCCCGAAGTGAATGATAAAGCTCAAATCTGATTCCACGATGTACAGCACATGACCAAATGGCGTGATCTGCGTCCTGGTAACCTTGTTCACATTCACAGAGATTGCTTTCGCTCAGCCCAACACGGTATGAATGAGCGTTCAAAGAATAATGATTGGACATAAGGTGAGACAACACACGAATGAAGCCACGACCCACTTCCATCACCCCAAACCAAAATTTTTTCGACACCTTTGGGATGATAGAATGTTGCTTTCGCCCCAAATCTCCTTTACTTCATTTATATTGCCAGCTGACGAGTGACTGTTGTGTAAAAATAGGTAAAGATTCAATGAAGGTGATTTGTTGATCGTAAATATCGCCTTCCATAGCGATCGCCTTTGCAAGCGAGTCCGTTGTCTCATTGCCCGGAATCGAACAATGATACAAAGGTGATGATAAAATAACACGAAGATAAAGCAATTAGAATACCTTGTATTTTCATGAGAAAATAGAAGGAGTGCTTCACGGGAAGTATTTATCTATGAGGCAATAATTTCTAGCGTAAAGTGTATTACCGCTAACTCAGCGACATATACGGAACAAGGAGCTTGAAGTTTACGATTGACGCTATGAGTTTCATCAGATATACCTAGGCCTGCAGACGCCTCTACCAATGATCCGTTAGCTTAGAACGACTTAGTGGAATCAACTTGGCTTAACTTTGCAATAAATATCACAGGAGTTATCATAAGACGATGATGCTCTGGAATGCCAGGAAGCTCCTGCGATTTTCATACGACACGGAATACAGCATTTTGCAACAACAGCCCAAACAATCAACAAACAGGCGGTCTGATAACTTTAGCACCTCAATGAAAAATCGCAAAAAGCAGCTTGTCTGGTTCAGGACCTTCGGATATATCAACATTGTTTAATGCTCGGGTGAAGTCTGCTGTTGGTGCTTAGTGTATATCGTATACAGCAGAGAATATATCAACTCCGAATGATCCAGCATGGAGCCAGTCTGGCAAAAACAAAATTGTTTTTCGCTCCATGTGAGGCCGTTTTGCAACGATTTTGACTTTCGATCGCGCCAATAATGCACTCACTGTTGAGGGTTTTATTCTTTTCGAGGTAGTCCACGAAGAGTATGCCATGACAATACACGAAAACCGACGTCAAAATCTTTTCGAGCCATTGAGCTAGGTCGCTTTGGAGCAATCGTGCCGGTTTCAGTCCATTGCCGGGTCTGTTCGCTGGTGTGTAAAAGTGGATCCAGGTTTCATCAACAGTTACCAATCGATGCCAAAAGTCCTTCCGATTCCGCATCAGCATATCTAAACACTGTTTCGTAGTGCTCTCGCGTTCGTGCTTTTGGTCAGGAGTGAGCATGCGCAGAACTCAATGGCAGGATAATTTTTTCATATGCACAATCTCGGCCATAATATGGCGTGTGTGCTCAGTACTATTCTTTGTGGCATCTGCTAGCTCACGCACCTTTACTTTCCAAACAGCTACCCATTTCATAAACTTTGGCATTGTCCTCTGTAACCTCTTCGGAGGGCCTGCCGCTGCGGACTTGATCGGTAGTGGAGTTGCCGCCCCAACGAAACTCTAGAAACCAATATTTAACGGTACAATCTGACGGAGCATTTGCCCTATAATACTTATCTAACTTTTCTTTTGTTTCCTTCGCCGTTTTGCCTCTCAAAAAATTATGTTTTATCAGAGAACGAAACTCGTTTTTAATCCATATTCAACATGATGCCAAACATATCAACCACAATTATCTGTCAAAACAAAACTAAGGGCACTATTGCATTGAAATTTGGCGTGTATATGAACGCCTATATATGAACGGACTACAAGGTTACTTTTTAACCTACATAGTACATGACTAAACTAGTCAAATTGCAATTTTAGAGATCTTTAAAACGACGTATGGAAAAATTAACTTTTATATTTATTGTTGCTAATTGGGAACTGAAATTTTGTCGATGGAAATTTGTTCACTGCGTTCCGGTTTGAAAGTAGCATACTTTGAAAACATCCCTACAACATCGCCCTGCTCTCGAATGAAAAAAAAACCGCCCGAGCAACGTGGAAATAGTAATCATAATAGAAAGAAAAGCAACGGCAATAAACATTGTGTGATAACTTTTAATATCCAACTAAAAATAAAAAGAAAAGAACATTTGAAGATTCAAAAGACAGCTGAAAATAAGTAACGGACGAAATTACGGTTGAGCTTCATGTGATGAGGAAACTACTGAATATTTTGCATTTTTTTTTCTCCGTTCGGGACATAAACCACTGCGACCAGTATATTGATCTATTGTACACACTAAAAAATATGGAAACTACAAGGAACGCTATTTGTAAAAATTACACATTAGGAGTCGATGTAATGGTTTGCTGCAGTATATTTATGTTCTTTTAAGGTTTTCCAAATATCCGTTATGAATACTAGCGCGAATAAGTCGAAATAACGTAATATTACACGGCCTTCATAAAATATATTGGTTGTTCGCCGTTATCCTAAAATAACAATAAACTGAATGAGTCACTCCTCTCTTGTTCGTATCATCGGTGCAGATTGTTGTCCTGCTGCAACTGTAGGCAGACTTGCGCCTCTATTATTAACCTGGAAGTTTAACTAATGTATTATAGCCACGAGAAAAAATAATAATTTAAAATTACTATACCATACCTGGGAGTGCCATGGATTATCTGAAACTATATAAATTATATACCGTATAAAGAATTGTATATCTCAAATATCAATCTGCTGCTCATATGATATTACCACAATAGAACTGGCTCTTAGCTTATAATCTCTACTAAGCCCTTGCGGCACGTCAAGCCGGCCAGTTCAGCGCAGTCAAGCCGGGATCAATTCATCTGCTTAAAAGACACTCATTCAAAAGAAACTTCAATGTTTTTGAACACAACTCTTAAGATATTTGAACCATACAAAATATTACCCATCTAAAGAAACGCAAGAGTTCCGGAGTAAAAAGAGGTTTTTTTTTATAGCCTAGGTTTTTGGTTCCTCCCTTAGCTCAGTAGGTAAAGGCGCAGCTACAAAGCAACATCATCCTCGCGGTGGCTGGGTTCGATTCCCGATCTGGTCTAGGAATATTTCGATAGGTAAAATGTCGCGACTCCCTGGGCATAGGGATAGGGTATGGTTGTACTTGCCACACAATCATACTAATGCAAAATTGATGTCTGGCATCGAAAGCAGTCTATTAATAACTGTGGAAGTGCATTTAGAACACTAAGTTGAGAGCAATATGCGAATGCTATAAGCTTGAAATGCTAAAAGAAGAAGAAAGAAGTTTACTGTTCCTATATTAATTTCATGTGCCTACTATCATCAGTAAATAGATTTGTTTCTTTTGTAATAATGATTGGACACCTTTAATAACAATGACATAAACCGTGCCACTCGGTTGTCAATCCTCTGATTTAAAGTAGGATTATTTGCGATTGATGAGAATAATATAGCAATATCTTCCTTATGATAATTTTCGACTAACCAACTAAAACCACCAGATTATCCCTCATTATAGGGTGGCAAATAGACTAAAACTTCAGTTTTGGCGAAAGTCTATTTAATTTCACCAGTAGGTACCTTCTAGGAATCATCCGGTTCCTGACATGGCTGGCTGACCCCTCTTGTCTATATGCTCCTAATAGAATAATAATAGTATAACATTTCCGAAAAACAGAGCGGCGTTAGAACGCTCAAGATTTGACTTCATTTTTCGCTCTCCTTTTAGGTTGTCTGGCTGATTTGAACCTCATCAGGCTCCCTCTCGATAATAAACATCAATGAGCATAAATCATTCCACCCCTCCGGGAACGCTTCGATGTGAATTGATGCCACCACCACCACGATGACACTGACAACGGTGCTGTGGAATCAGCGGTTGATGGGCCTCCTGACAGAAGAATATGTTTTTTTATTTATCATTTACAATTTAACAGTTATTGAGAGGAAATTAGGGGGAAGGATTCTTTTGGGTTCGGTGAGAAAATATTATGCGTAAATGTTTCACGGCAAATTTTTGTTTTATGAGAAAGGCTATCTACCTACTCTGATGTAAGAAAGCATTATTTCATTTTCAGAAAACAGTAAAATTCTTGTATTTGCACGAACGCACCTAATTGAAGTGATTAATGAATTTGTGGTCTGACGCGTGAGGTTGGGTGGCGAGAAGCTTTTTCGATTGAGCTCTTCAACCGGGATTTGTAACGATGGCGTTGATTAATGATACGTTGGCTTGAGCGGAGTGCGAAATTTGATCCAATATTTGCGATTATGTAATTTGCTCATCATCATGATGTTTTTGGTGCCATTCACTTCTGGCTGCTATGTGTGTATGTTTAATGTTGTTTATCTGTGAGAATATTTTTGGCTTTGTTTTAACCGCAGACAACTATTAATTGACTTATTTTTTAATAGAAATTTATAAAATAAAGCTAGGTTACCATTCTGCAATAACTGTTTGATTGAAAACTCAAATTATTGCTATCTAGTAACTGAAAGCGTTCTATTCAAGCGTATCTATAGAAGTAAACAGACAATATTATTTGAAAACTGTATCACGAGACGAGCTTATTTTTAAAATTTCAATGATTATTTGGGCTCCATTGAGAACATATCGAAAAACTATTGAGTTTTGTTTTGATAAAATAGGTAATTTCACGATACTTTTATTCGTAACTGAAAGTACTTGAAATGCACCGAATACGTTACTCATGGATACAAGTAATCCACATATCAGTGAAACCTAACACACTCTTCGTTTGGATTACGCACAATGTGGTATTCTTGGTAATACATGAAAACACATGCCTGCAACCATAGGCCGAGATTCGTAATTACTTACGATAGAAGTGTCTTTTCAAGATGCTAAAACTTGGGTCAAAAACATATTTTCTACTGCAGCATGACAACAATTCACTTCCTCTGTAAGTGAAAGGTGTAACTAGCAAATGGAACTATCAAATTAGCAGAAAAGATCAACAGATCTTTTTTTTGGCTGCGAACTTACAAGAGTTAATCATATCCTGTCGGGTAAATACCATCAAATTCAATGTGCCTATTGATGAATTCGGCAGTTTGTCGAACACGTACATGCTGACTGCTTCCAGCACTGACTTTTGAGAATGGATTATGTATTGGGCACTGGAATAAGATAATAACTAACTTGCGAACAATGCTTCAACAGAAGCAACCTAACTTTGCTTCCTGAAAGATGCAAAACTCTACAAACAAATTTTGTAACATTCATGGCCATATCTAACGGATGACAAATCGCACTATTATCATCCAAAGATAACGGAATTTCGATCAAAAAATATGGTAACATGTTGTTTAACAACGCAACAATACCGGTCAAACGGATTTATAAAACTTTATATTGATATTGTCTTTATTATATGTGATATGCTTTGTCTAGGCGGTTAATTTTTTGATGCTTTTTACCTCCTTATGTGCCTTAAAATAAGTATCACTCATAAAGTTTAACGCTGATTTCCTTTTTTTGAGAAAACAATAAATGTTTTTGAACAACGAACCGATTTATACCAACATGAAGGATGCTGTTCTGGCCACTCTCAAAGTATGATAATTGTTAACTTTATTAAGAAAATATTTTTTTTTTAACTAAGTTTAATAACATATTTGAACCGATTTATGTCAACAGGAAGGATGCTGTTAGGGCCACTGTTAAAGTTTAATTGTGGTTTCCTTTAGTGAGAAAACAAACAAATGTTTAACAAATAAATGCAAAGTTAATTGCAGCTTTTAACCCTCTTATATCAACATTAAGGATGCCGTTGGGACCATCCACAAAGTGTGTTAGTGGTTTACTTAGCTGCGAAAAAAACTATGCTTAAGAAGTAGTTCGAACCGAACTAAACCAACAGCGAGAATGCTGTTAGAGCCACTCACAGAGTGCGATGGTGGCTACCTCTGTTGGAAAAACAAACATTTTTTTAAACTGTACTTGAATGCCGATCTAAGCAACCAGCAAGCATGCAGTAAGGGCCTTTAATTTTTTAACCCTTGCGCTGAAATGGCCGGGCTCAGTAGGGACTCTTGATCAAGACCCGACGCTAAAAGTCAGTTCCATTGTAAAAATAACACATCACGTAGTTTTTCCACTTGCTACAGAGGTTCATGTGCCTGGAGGTCACATTGAGTATTTTACTATTCAAATTAGGTTCGTAGTGCAGCGTGCTTTGGGATCACCCTTGCCTTAGATCCATCATAATAACATGGAAGAACATTACAGAAAATAGAGGCAAAATACATTTTGTTGTTTTTGTTATGATATGATAGTACATTATTGCATTTAAATTGGTTTCAGGTTATCGAAGTTTGGGATGTACTGTCTTCTGCATGATATATTTCAAGTCTTCCAGGTCATTAGGTATTCTAATCTTATCTAATCTACACTCACACTAACGCAGTCAATTCTTGAAAGCATCCTGGAAAATGATGGTTTCTTGAATTCATAATATTTCTTGTCATCGACCAGGCCAACTGCGTAGTATGTGCCGCAGAGAGGATACCAAGAAATAGAGCGATTCCAGAAAGATCAAAAATCGCTACTTTGAATCAAGGGAAGGAAGAAAGCGTGGACCTCCCGTGCCAAACGCGGCCATGTAGAGTGTAACAGTGTGATAATTTGTACATTATTGTTGGGAGCATAGTTGCTAAAAAGATTAGTTTATGCTCCTTTTGCCTGTGGGTGAACTTTTGGCATTTGAACCAAAAGCCTGGCAATAATTGCCAAGGTTATAGCGCCTTATATCGCTCACTGAAATTGAGAATGAAATTTACATCATAATACATTTAGTTGTTGTTATAAAATAGTCTTATAAAACAAACACACTGAGGTTCTCTCTCTCTCTCTCTCTCTCTCTCTCTCTCTCTGATGAAATTTTAATTCTCAAATTTAATTAATTTTAATCCATGTTTTTTACCCACGGTGAGAGGGATGACTTTCAAGAAACTATAAAAGCAAAGCTAACCATTATAGAGAAGAATTGCTCTATGGCCTCAAGGCCACTCGTCTCCCTAAGCAGACTCTCCGCATCCTACTCCTATAACAAAACCTTAGCCCTTAATTTCTTTTCAGCATCTGTCCTGAGTAACACTTTATGATGACTCTTGTTCAGTTCAAAAGTTCTGATCCATTTTCGAATATTCTGCACCTGAAACATCAGACTTATTATGAGTTACTCACAATCATGATCAAAACACACATCCTTTTCGATAATGAAGCAAACATTAAGATTATTAATGATGGTGTATTTGACGTCTAATCGATGACAATTAGAGAATTAACAACAATGAAAAAAATGTCAAGCAACTGGAAACTGCACTTTTAGTCGTATCCCTAAATTTTTAATATCAGGTATTTGTAGCTTGTTACTAGCTTCGTCTCAGAGTGAATTGTGGCTTAATCCGCCTGTATCACACCTTTTTCATTGCCTTGACATAAACGTACTACGACGTGGCAATATAAAGAAAGCAGATTGTGATACTATCACTACTGATCATGTTCTTGGTCTCCCATCCGGCTTTTTGCATGAGATTAACCCTCTCACCTACGACTTAGTGACAGCCATGATCTTCGAGAGGGAAGTCTTCTAGGTCATCAGGTATTGTAAAATAATTTAAAATTCTTTTTTTTTCTCATGGCTGTCATACATTGTCTAAAGCTTCTGGTTCATAATGGATGCGTATGTTTGTCTTGAGTTACAACAAAACAGCAGTCGGCAAACATGTTATTTTCTGTTGATATTATAAGATTCCTTTACTATGTACATAATCTTATATGACATTGTTTATTCATTACCATTACCATTCATCTCTATCATCATCATTACCATTTTTATCATTACTTGTGTTTTCGTGATTGATGTACTAACATAAAAATAATTCTATATGTTTTTCATAATCTATACTTTTATTTATTATGTCTTAGATGTTCTATGCTTATGATTTAGAAGTATCGTGTAGCTTAAATATAAGAAGCTGCTACGGAATATGTGGTAAACTTTTGCAGAAATCTGAGCTAATCTAATTGGTGCAGCGCTGTGTGCCATTTGGTTATTGTTTGATTTTATATTTCAATCTTTGTCATTACTTTATCGTTCATAATATCATAACATTTGATAATATTGTTTTATTGATTCTAGTTCTTAAATGATCTAAACATTACATATTGTTTTATATGTCCATATGTCTTTTACTCCCTTTCAATTGAAGTTTACCTGGTTTCCTAACTCAGGAGCAATAACTATTAAGCCAACAAAAATAAAAGCGGATTGTTGTCATAAAATCAGCACCAAGCAGCAAATAGTGACCATAGTAGCAGTAAATTAAAATGCATAAATGTAAGTTTCGTAAAATTTCAATAAATTTAACAAACTTTTTCAGATTACCTCAAATCAAGATTTTGGTGAATTACTGCTATCGCTGAATACGAACGAAAATGTGCTTAAGCGCGGAACCACAGAAATCTACATTTTAATACTTTACAACATTTCTTGCATTTTAGGATCCACCGAATGAAGATCATTTATAAAAGTATATATATGTGTAGTATTTTTCATTTCCATAAATATATATATACTATTATAAAAATAATTCACGGGAAAGGGAGAGACCATCAGGGCATTCGATGGAAGCACTCTGGATGGGGAGTGTGGGAATTCCAACTCCCTATTGCTAACAGTTTGTGAGTAGAGGGCGGGCTCTTCTTCCCGCACATTGGAGCATCCTCATGTTAGATTGCTCGCTCTTATGACTAATTGTCCAATCTTGTTGTTCGAAGGAGATTCTTTATATCCCTGTGGAAACGTATAATTGATGTTGCCTATCGATCCACCCAACCCGCCCTTCATACAATAGCATGATTAGGATAATCAGTGGTTATTAAAGCTTGATCAAGTCTACCGGAGAAGAGGGCCCATTGCTGTCGGACTTAGTTTCCGAGCTACAATGGGTAATAGTGTATATCATACATCATCATACATCAAAACAAAGTATTTTTTTTAATTGCTGGAGAACCAACTGTTGAGTCCACCTACAATGTGATAGTGGTTTGCTGTATTGAGAAAACAAACATATTTTTTACACTACGCTTACACTACACTACATTTGACCGATTTGAACCAACAGCAAGGATGCTGTTTGGAGCTTTTTATAATCTCACCCTTAATATGCCTCATACTTGAGAGTTAAGAAGCAAAAAGCAGCAGTAAGGGCGTCAGACCTCTTAACCATTCCTTCAGTGGTACGGAGAACCAGATGTCGATTAATACTGTAAATTAGAGGTCCCATGTATAATAAACTTCTACTTGATTTGATGGTGACTACAGAGCACCAGTACAGAGGGCAGTTTTGTTTTTAATGTGAAATACATTTGTATTTTGCTTTTTGCATACCAGCGGTAAACTAAATTAGTATACGGAGTATTTTAAGATGCAGTGCAATAAAGAATTACATTTTTTTCCAGGGTAAGAAAAATATTGTCCCAATAAAAATAGAGAAAGATGATGAAAAAAGTCATCGATCAAAGCGTCTAAAGCTCGAACAACTATTTTAAAACGTGATAAAGTCACGTGGGATGTAGATTGCACAATTCAGATGAGATATGATTTAGCAACATTACGCCGTCAGTGTAAATAGTGAATGATCTAGGACATGTATCATTTATATAGAAGAGGAAGCGATGAATAATGAGAATCTATTAACTATATACCTAATTTTATATCTGACGGCTAAGTTTTGATTAAGATCGAGAACAGTATGTTGAAAGTGATAAACTTCGGCATTCAAACACTTTGCTCGCTGCTCGTACGCCTCTTGTGTGCTCTAATGAACTACAAATAAATTTGATAAAAAATTATTGAAGATCATCGACTATTAAATCTGAAGAAAACCCGTTTTTGTTTAAACCGGGTAAATCCTCAATAATAGTAACATTTGCATCATTATATTCTTTAACCAGACCGAGAATCAGGCAACAGCAGCATAATTATGCTGCTATGCTAACACAACTAAGCAAGAATTCTCACAGAATCTATTGACGTTCTTGAAACGTTCCTTGGAACAATTTCACTGCATTTCTGTTCTTCTTTGGTTATGAATGCTTCATGATTTTCACCGCAAAAAGAATGCTTTAGCGCCTGGTCCAAGCGAAGGACTGTTTCAACTTTTGATTAATGATTTTCTGCTGATCTTTAGGTCACACACATAAAGAGTGAAATGGGTATATTTGAATTGTGTGCCTATCTTCGCTTGCTTTGTTTATTTTAGTATCAATAATCGATGTATACTGTACACTTCTCATAAGTAACAAAAAAGAAAACAAATTGATTAATTTTCCCCGTGACCTCAGGACATGGGAATCTGGAGATTTGTACTCTGATAAAAAAAAAAAACCTTCTGGGCGGCAAAGAAACATCCAATCAAAAAAAATCGAAGTGAGCCTTACTCTCAAGGGAAATTGGATTTTTGATACCAATATGACAGCTGGTAATGATGCAACTTGGGAGCTTGTCAATTAATAATTTATTATTCGTTGCATGTTTAATATTTTAATTTCTATAGATAGTTCTATTTTTAAATTATTCACCCCTTCTATGCTTGATTCCAGATGACGTTTTCGATAATGCATTCATATTATACAAATTGCATAAAAGTATGGCATTCTCGGCAAACCATACCATAAAAAAAAGATAGCTACCTGTGCAAGTTAGTTCCAACAACATATCACTAGAAGAAGTAACGCTGTTACACATCAACAATTGGACCGTGCCCAGCTCGTAAATAGGGCGCGTGTCGCTTTGACACGTTGATAAATGTTGATAGTCATATCGGAACCAGTACCAACAATAAACTCGCACTCGTCTCATAATTCTCCTGCTGCCACCACCAAAAGGGCTGGAAACATTCCCACTGTAAACTGTCTACAAATTACTTCTCCGCTAATGATCCAACCCTCTGCCTCCGTAATGTGAGAAACTTTTAAACTTCCGCAAGTCGAGAGGACATAAATCAAAACAATCGCGCTATAGTTTCAAGTTGTTGAATTCAAGCTGCCAAACGGAAACCCTTTGGTATAGTTGAAAGGATATTTTACTTTTTGTGATGATCATCATCTCCTGTTACACAACTCTAGCGTTACCCTTTTTTAAACCCGATAAATCTGGTCATGTCAGTTTTGTTTGACAACACACATCCCGGAGCTATTGTCTGTTCAAGTGGATGGCTGTGAAGAGACTGAACGTGTCATCGCATCGCTTCATCGTATGTGGAAAATTTATCGAATATCAGCTCATGAATGATAAGCATGCCAAAGCAGGGACATTAACGTGAAACGCTTTCAAATTCGATGTCATTAACCACCACCTTGAATTAAGAACCCTAAATTTCATTAACAAAGTAATGAACAATAGCGAGCTTATAATTATAGTTTGCTGTTCTATAGCAGTTTTAATACAAGAATAACAGGTGAATTGTTTCAAATATTGTTGAGATTGATTCTTTTGAGAACGTGAGTGAAAATCTCAAAACTGGCTTACGGAAGTCATAATTAGTTTATGAAATTTTCGTAAAAGTTTATTCTAAAAACAAGATCTACACAGAAATTTTTTTTTAAATTTTAACAAGCGCGTAAAATTTCGCATCGTTTGGATTCAGGCGTTATCTGGCAAAAGTTTACATGAAATATATCATTATTTTCTGCAAAGTCTAGCGTTTCTTTTATGTGCATTAGATAACGCAGAAAATTCAATGTTTATTTTTATCTGTGTATCTTTTGGATTGGGTGGTAACTAGGGTGGTCTTTTAATGCCCATAATAAAAATTCCAACTTGGCATTCTTATGATTTAGAGGAACTTTCAAAAAATCTTATAAAATTGTAGATAATTTAAAGAAACTTTACTTCTATCTCATCTACTTAGGGTAATCTTAAAACCAACATATATTTTCCCTATAATTTTTAATTTTAGCTAGAATTTGGAATCTTTGTTAGGATAAATTTTAGAGCATAAAATTGCGCAAATTTGGAAAGTACAATATAATTGCTATTTGAGTTGTAGTAATGGTGCTAGCGAAAATAATTTATTGTATAATTATAACATACTTTGAAAAGTAATACGCTGTACATATCAACTAATGTAATATTGTATTATGTGGCCATATGTTATCATAACGTTATTCGTATATAACAACACAGTGCATTCAATAACGTTAAACCTTCAGATGGGTCTTAGTATAAGTCTGATTAGAAACAATGTCCGATCGATACACAGATAAAAAGAAACATTGAATTTTCTGCGTTATCTAATGCACATAAAGGAAATGCTAGATTTGGCAGAAAATAATGGGATATTTTATGTAAATTTGAGCCACATAACACCTGAATCAAGCCTGTTGTATGAAAGATTGCAACATTGTTGTATGGCTTATCAAAGACTAAAACCAATTGCGTTGTTTACGCCTCTTTTGGCTTGGAATTAAGCGAAGCGAAATTTTACTCGCTTGTTAAAATTAATTATTTTTTTCTGTGTAGGAACGGCATTTGTATATAGGGGTATTAGGGCCATAATGAGCATACGGCACGAAATGCGGCCCATTGTTTAGTTTCACTAAAACAATACAGTGTGTAGTAAATTGTCAATGCCCATGGATAAAAAAAATAAAGTACCAAAGATACAATTTGTCAGCTGCAATCTGTTTCAAATAATCGAAATACATCGGTACATAAGTCTTACTCTCTACGAATGATATTGTTATAGTATGCTAGCATATTAAACAAGGTCTTACGGAATATGTAATAAAGTTTCCAATCAAATTTTAGTGGAAGTAGGATTTTTACAGTAATATACATATTCGGCATTATTTGAATTACTTTTCAATTTTATTTATCATTAATAAAAACGGGTTTTAATTATTATGGTTGATTATATAGGGACCAAGACACATACTTCCTAGCCACATTCAAACATGCTACTTTTTCATTAACCTGTTGTTTACATACGGCAGTGTGTTTATTTAGAGTGTTGGGTCTTCAGATTAAGTGACCAAAAATGAATATACGGCGAGTTATGGAAGGAGGATGCAACCGACCTCAGGTCCGCACAAGTTCCCACCTCACACCTCCTCGAGTCATTTTCAGCGCAGGTTGGTGTAGCCTAGACATTGTGTCAAGATGAAAATTGCGAAGTGAGGGGGTGCGACTGAAGAGAATGTACCTGTAAATCACGTTGAATATTAATTACTTAGCATTGCTTTGATTTATGCTTATGGATCTCGTTGTAAAGGGAAAGATTATGAACGCTGCAATGTCTTTGCGACCATCGAATATCAGTATCCTTAAGGGTAATTTTTTGTATGCGGCAATGATTCTTTTAAATTAGTTTTCATTTTTAGAGCAGCATTATCTCGAAGAAAATGGTAACATAATACGCACTTTTCTGCTTCCGATCAAATTTTAAACTTGTACCAAAACAATTAAAGTTAAAATATCAATTAAGTTAAATTAAGAGATCCATTATTTTTATAATGAATTATTATCAGATAATAAAGGGTGTTCACAGTTAAATTGTATCACTTTAAGCTCGTCCTCAAAAACAAGTCGCTCAACCGATTGTCATGAAATATGCAGGGAATAAAATACAATGTATAATCTTGGTATAAGTTTTTTTATTTACTGTATATCTTTACCAAATCCAAAGCCCGAACTTTCTTCGTAATACAACGCATAACATTTTGTACAACGCTTGAACCGACATTATTTTCCGGTTTCAACCATGACTTCAACATTTCCTGGTCTGTAGTGACAAGTTTGGGATGCTTACGAAGTTCGTGTTTGGGGGCGTTTGGTAAATTAAGATCCTTCGGCACGAAATTGACACCATTCGTCTTGTACCACTCAACAATTTCTTGGAGTAGTGTCAAGAGGCTAGGTCCGGTCGTAAAATTGTAGGAACGTTGTGTGTTTTGAGAAACGGAAGAAGTCGTTTTTTCAGGCATTCATTCATGTATACTTGACCATTTCAGTTGAAGTTGTCAAGAAAGGCTTGCTCCGTTTACCACACGAACAAATCCCCTGCCAAATCATGAATTTCTTGGGGAACTTTGATACTTGCTGTTTCCTGCGAGACTCTGGAACATTGAACTTGTCTTTCGCAGTCACATACTGGTTGCTGGGAATATGTTTATAGTCCGCTTTTACGTGTGTTTCATCGTCCATGATGCAGCAGTGTGGTTTCGTCAACATTTGTGTGTACAGCTTACGCACACGCTTTGCGGTTTGGAGCTTTCTGAACTTTGAATGAACGGAGCCCGGCTCGTTTCTTGGCTTTCTGCACGAAACTTTTGCTCAAGTGCAGCTTTTTCGCGACATCCCGAACGGAACAGTTGGGTTTGCGTTTAAAGGCAGCAACCACTCGCTTGTGATCCTCCACGCAATACGGAACACTTTTTTATCACGCACTTACTTCCGATCGACAGTTAAACGTTCTCTGAAACGTTTAATGGCACGAGACACTGGTGAATTTTCAACATCTCTCCGATGGCTCGGTGCGAAAGAAGTGGGTCTTCGAGGTGCGTGTGCAAAATGTTCTCGCGCACTTGCTGTTCCTTCGGCTCCATTTTCGAAACTAGACACATTTCACAATGAAAATCACGCAGCGCAAACAATACACGATGAGGGCATTTCACCCAAAATTCCGTGGAAATCAACCTAAAGCGCAAAATGTTACAGCTTATTGAAAGTGATGCAATTTAACTGTGGACACCCTTTACTTAGGCTTTCCACGTGGTTCATTCTATTAACGTCTCTTTAAACTGTACGTCTGCTATAGACCAAAAAATTAAAAGTTCATTCGAGACGGAATCACATCACAAGTAACATTGCCAAAACCATCCAGCTTTATTAAGTTTGATTTAAGTTTTATGAAAGCCACTAGAAATCAATAGAGTTTTATTATGGCAGTAAGAGATGCCAATAGCGAGAAATTAGAAGAAAAATTAGTATTTTCCATTTAATTCCAACTACCTTTGCTTATCTTGACAGATACGTGTATTTCGTCTAAAATGTGCATACTTAATGACTGGGTTTAATCACCGTGAGCATATACTATTTTGTTTTTTGGTTGGTTTTTATCGGTGAGATTTATCGGTCTCACCGATAAAATCCAACCAAAAAACAAAATAGAATGTGCATACTGCTTCAGTGTATCGTACTAATAACTCGTACTAATAAAACCCTCTAGGATTCAGGTGCCAATAGGTTTAAAATTTTAGTCAGGTTTATGAGAACCTACAGAGGCCCTTTACAACGATCTTAAAACCTTGTTTCTAAAATTCTTTATACTCCTATCAAAGGTTTTATTTTGACTGTATGAACTCGTAAAATGCTGTTTTAATATGCCGTTTTAGGACTCTGGACTCTGGAAATACACCAAATTTCAAATGTTATCCAATTTAACTGTAGATTGGAGACCAATTTTGGCATTCTTTAAGATAATCTTACTAAATCCCATCAAATTTTCAGGAAATTCATGATTAATTTATCGAATATATTTGTTTCAATGTTGTTTTTGTTGAGGTAAGCTCGCATAATTAATTTTTTGCTTTTATCGGTCCTATATTCACTATAAAATTAAATGCGGATATGATTTGAAGCGTAATACGCTGTAAAAACTATATGTGTTGGGTATTTTGCTATCACACAAAATTTCCCGCAACACTAGAATTTTTTTCGTAGACATTACTTACTGTTACATAAATCAGAAGAGACTATAGCAAAGCAGAACAACAAAAACGATATCATAGTGAGGTTTGACAGCTGTGGCCCAATATGGCCCCTATGCTGGTTTTGATGACAGCCAATAGGTTTTATGAAGGTTCTCAAGTGGTCATAACATCCTTCACTAGAACATTTTTAAAATCGTTATGGTTTTTTTAAGGTTTTATTAATTTCGAATTATAATCACATGGCGTGGGCCACTTTGTACATATTTCAGCTTTAAAGATGCATAGTGGTGGTGTTGGTGGACACAACAGTTTTGAATGTAGTTTTATCACCAAACCGAGAGGAGTGCTATACGGCTTGAATAAAACTAAATTAGTTACTTGGGATGGGATGGAATTCGCGTGGATAATGTATTTACTGTATTCAAGATTTCTTCCCATTGATTTGTCTATTTGAGCAAATGCAATTCGACAACAATTCGACAAAATGTGAATCGACAAATGTCATAGAATTTAAAACAGCTGTTATTGCCGAATGTTATTGTAAAATGGGCGAATTTCTCGTTTTTGCCTACGAATTGCATTGATTTGGTTTGGTTTTATTTATAAAAAATCTTTTTAAATGCTATTTCCGGCAAAGCTTGCGACTACAAGTTTTTTATTAACTTACACTCGTAAGTCGATAGCTAATTCAAGGACCTGAATTTCAAATTTGTTTAACATTGTCTAACACTACATAGCTCTAACTCTTATATCTACGACGTACAAGAGCAGCTACAACACTGACTCCAGACACCTGGACTGGCTCGTCACCATTCGAATATAAATTGTAATTTTGAAAGGAAAGAGACTTTTTGCAAGAATAATTAGCCCATATAAATATTCACAACATTGTAAAATCAGTTTTTGACTGTTCACGACAAATGTTGAATTCTATAGAACCACAGAAAACCTATGTGTGGTCCATAATCTGAAAACATGTAATGTGTAAGCCTTTCCGAACGTGAACTTGAAAAATATCTCAATTAAAACCACCCTTTTCGAACTCTTTAAAAGTTCAACCGTCTTGCATTCCGTCCAGCACCTTCTTTACCTACTTGAACGGCGTCAGAATGCTTACGAGTGGCTCAACCCGTGAAAAGCCGCAAAACAACGGTGAGATTCCCCTTACCTTTTCACATTGACTCATACAACATCTTCTTCCTCACATATGCTTTGTATGCAAAGGTACAAAGTGTGCGCCCGACAATGCGCAGATGTGTCTATTTGTGGCTCAGCTTGCGTGGATGATCCCATCGTCGAATTAACACCCAGCCAGTACGATGCATTGGATGGAAACGGCAAAACGTACACATCAGAACAATACTGTCTGTTTGGAAGTCGTTTAAAAGTGCGGTTAAATACGTATTAATTCACAAGGATTTACATCTGCCTTTTTATGGATGTTTCTATTCCGTATTCTCTTTATCTTGATCATCCATCAGCAATCGGTTGTCTGGAAGGATATTTCGTTCTCTCATTCATTTTTCATAGCTACCTTTGGTTGGAAATTCCCTTTTTGACTGTGAAATCTAATCACTCGACGATGGGATGGAAGAACTGTGGTCCCTGTGTCAAACCCACAATCCTTTTAGGATAACCACTGCATGTTGTATTGTGGGACATCATACAAAGGGATTTATGTATGTTGACTGCTCATCATGCCCGACTCTTCAAATAATTATTGGTTTTGTAGGTTGAGATAATTCAGTTGGTTGCGTCACATAATAAGTAGTCAAGTGAATATATTGTTTGGAGACTTGTACAAAAATATTGCATTTCTAAATTAGTCAATAACTAATGTCCAACTTTTTTGGTAAAGAAGTTTTATGTATTTAGTATACTCACAACTGTTGAAGTTTCATAACAGACAGATTACAAAACCAAGCAAAATTGAACAAATGATCAAACATGAAATCACTGCCGACAGAAAATAATATTGCACCCATCCTTCGTCCTTATTTATCTGCCCATTCTGTGAAGAACAAAGAGCAATTTTAATCATCATCAGGTTTCGGTTCGTTCCGGGATTGTTTGCTTGTTTGCCTGTTTACAGATTTTATTTACAGCAAATTTAGCCCCTGCTCTTGTGCTGCGACTGGCTAGGAACTTTCTTATCGTTCAGTTACGGTCGTTTTACTGTGTGTACGTTCGCCTACGAAGCCTTGTAAATTGCTGCCCTTCGAATGATCCTGCTAGGCAAACAACGGAGCATCCGATATAGGCATCACGATAATCTCACCCACTCACAGCGCTATGTATGTGTATTTATGTTTTTTTGTTGCTGGATTTGTTTCCTAAGCACATGCTGTTCATGATGCTCAGAATGATATAACCCAAGTGAATGGGAGCCCATGTTGAACTAAATTGTTTTATCTGATAAAATATCTAATTAGAGTGTTGGGTGCACATAAAAGAATCATCATCGATTCACTGAATCGTACTTTTGAACAGACGAACGTGTGTGTAGTCATGTGAGGGCTCGACAAAGGCCTGATTTGATGTGGACTGTTCTATTTTACCATACATTTAGATATATGATACGAGCATAGAGTTACTCGTCTAATTTAATCAATACCATAAGTGAAACAACAGAGCATTCAACGATTATGCATAGTTGCATAGTTGCATAGTTGATTGCTTGCAGATATCTTTTTTATGTAGGATGAAAGTTTTTTTAGATAGCTTCGAATTTTATTGATATGAGAAGCCGTTCAAAATGATAGTAATATTTCTATTATTGTAAAATAACTAGAGCTTTTTTGTCTTGTTATTTGTCAGCTGTAAGCAAATATTACTTCATGCCAAATAAATAATAATCATCATAATTAACCGAATCTTCATAGTAAAGGGCGATACGGTCAAAATTTGGTCAATATCAACTTGACGTATTTCTTTCAATTTTGCATTTAAAAACCTGAACACCCCTAATTTTGAAGGTGTGTGTGGTAGAATGTTGCTCCTATTTTGATTTTGGAATTCACTCATCAGTTGTCAAAATGCCGTCCAAGCATGAAGAGCAGCGTATCAAAATTTTGCTCGTGCATCGCGAAAATCCGAGCTACTCGCACGCAAAGTTGGCAAAATTGCTAAAAGTGGCCAAATCAACCGTTACAAATGCAATTAAAGTGTTTGGGGAACGTTTTTCGACAGCCAGGAAGTCTGGATCGGGGGGAAATCGAAAACCGGAAGCCGCTGAGACGACAAAGAGAGTTGCCGGTAGTTTCAAGCGAAACCCTAACATATCTCTCCGAGATGCCGCAAATAAGCTGGTGTATCGTCTACAACCGTGCATCGAGCCAAAAACGAGCCGGACTATCGACTTACAAGAAGGTAGTGACTCCAAATCGCGATGATAAACAAAATACGACGGCCAAAGCGCGATCCCGGAGGCTGTACACAACGATGCTGACGAAGTTTGACTGCGTGGTAATGGACGACGAAACCTACGTCAAAGCCGACTACAAGCAGCTTCCGGGACAGGAGTTTTATACGGCAAAAGGAAGGGGAAAGGTAGCAGATATTTTCAAGCACACGAAACTGTCAAAGTTCGCAAAGAAATATCTGGTTTGGCAAGCCATCTGTACCTGTGGCTTGAAAAGCAGCATTTTCATAGCTTCCGGGACTGTCAACCAAGAAATTTACGTGAAAGAGTGTTTGAATAAACGTCTGCTGCCTTTCCTGAAGAAACACGGTTGTTCCGTACTGTTTTGGCCGGATTTGCCATCTTGCCATTACGGTAAAAAGGCCATGGAGTGGTACGCCGCCAACAACGTGCAGGTGGTTCCCAAGGACAAGAACCCTCCCAACACGCCAGAGCTCCGCCCAATTGAGAAATACTGGGCTATTGTCACGCGGAACCTAAAGAAGACCAAAAAACTGCTAAGGACGAGCAGCAGTTCAAGGCAAACTGGCTTTCTGCGGCGAAGAAGGTGGACAAGGTGGCTGTACAAAATCTGATGGCAGGGGTCAAGCGTAAGGCCCGGCAATTCGGATTTGAAAAGCGGAAGCCTAACTGAATATTTTTTCTGAATTTTTATACTAATTGAACTTGAAAAAGAAATTTAATTTGATTTTTTAAATAAACGATTTCACCCATTTACACGCGTTTTCCCTTGACCAAATTTTGACCGTATCACCCTTTAAGAGCAAACACTGCTGAAAATGGTTTAATTCCAAACCGAAGGAGGCGTTAACGACGAAATTGTTTGCAGTTTTTCATGTGCCATACAACAATGTTTGCAATACTTTATACAACAGGCTATCTGCCTTAAGTTTACATGGAATATCCCATTATTTATGCAAATCTAGCATTCCCTTTATGTTCATTAGATAACGCAGACAATTATAATGGCTGTCCACGTTAAAATGGCAACTCACGAAAATTGCTATAACTTTCGTGCTTTCAAGGTAAAATGTTTAAAAAATTTGGTATTTTTAGTTCAGTATGTTATGTTTAAATCCTGTAAGTTTACTTGAAAAGTGCGGATTTTGTTAATGGAGTCGAAAGAGCAAAGGATTTGCGATGAAATTTTGTATGAGCATTTTGAAAATCCAAATCTCAAAAATCCATCGTATCCATCCATAGTTAGAAATCGTGATTTCTACTGTTTCTCGTGTTAGGGAACGTTACAGAAAAATCGAAAAACGATCGAAAAAACTAGAGTGGACAAAAACATCCTTGTAGGAGCGCTCTAGACGACTTGAGGGTAGTTGAAATTTTCAGGCACAAACCTGAAACCTGTGCAAAAGGTCAAAAATTCGTTAATTTATCCAGAAGCCATAAAAGTATGTGGCAGTAAAATCACATGCACGCAAGCTTTATACGCGAATGCCGACTAAAAACACCAGCCATTAAGCAGATGAAACCTACTTAACGGCAGACTTTCAGCAGATTCCAGGTCATCAGCTCTTCACTGCATGACAAGAGGCAAAGTCTATGACCCAGAGCACCTACGGAAGCAAAAAATCTCGTAACTTGCCAAGAAATTCACGATTTGGTAAGCAAGTTGTAAATGCAGGATGCGAAGGGCTCCATTCTTGATGACTTCAACCATTAATGGTCAAGTGTACGTAACTGTGGGTCTACAAGAACGTCTCCTTTCATTGCCGAGGCCGCACAAGAGCCCACCAATTGTATGACTTGGCGTCATACCATTACTCAAAATAGATGCTGAAGGGGTAAAAGGAAAATAAGTTCAACTTCGTACTAGAGGACCTTAATTCTGCAATCACTCCAGAGTTAAGACGAATCGAAAATATTCGGCTACTATGAAACAGAAACCACACAAACATCCCAAGACATGTTTTGACTGACAAGACATGTTTTGAATCAAGAACTGAAGAAAGAATGATTCAATTCACACAAAAATTTCGGTTCTCATGTTGTATAAAGTCTCATGGGCGATGATTCACACTTAGAAATTATTAATTCTACACGAGACGTAATTCATGTTTGTAAAAAGTCGGGGAACGTAAAAAAAAGATTTTGTGTAAAATTACGTCTCCTGAAACTGACACATACGCAATTCGACGAAAAATGTGTTTGATTGAATTTCTTTTCTCATCTCTTTCAACTTATTCTTATGTGGTAAAGTACGCTTGCATATGTCGGTCTCAGGGGAAAGAAATTTACATGACATGAAGAGAAGAGAAAAGTAAGGGCGCTTAGATTTGGAGCGCAAGTTGAATAAAGTGAACATGGCAAAACTTGGTAAAGGTGTTTTATTTGATACTTCAAAAATCTTAAGGGAATTGGTTTAAAACAGATCTTTGGTAAATCACTTTCTGTGTTGAAATTTCAACGTGAACAACTTATTCAAAAATAATCATAGATTCTTTTGGGTACATACTACCAAAATGTCATGTAAATTTCTATCTCCTGAGACCGACACATGCAAGCGTCCTTTAGCACATAAAAATGAGTTCAAAGAAATGCGAAAATAAATTGAATCAATCACGTCTTTCGTCGAATTGCGTTTGTGTCAGTCTCAGGAGACATAATTTTACACGAAATCTTTCTTTACGTTCCCCGACTTTTTACAAACATGAACTACTTCTAGTGTAAAATTCATAATTTCTAAGTGTGTAGGTTACGCTTTCGCTTGTTTTTTCAATAAAGCTTGTTGAAAGTGTTTTGAAAAAAATTGAAGAGTTCAAAGTCTCTTTCAAATTTTTCACGCTTCTGAACCGAATGTCTTGATGCTAATGATTTAATTCACTTGATTTAGTTTTTTTTCTGAAATAACCATATCTTCAAAGAAAACTAGTTTGGGGTCCAAACGATGACTTGCTAGGCTAGAAATAAGTATTAAACAACATGATACAATGTTTTACAACTGTACCATAATGACAAAAGGTCAAATAAAAAAAAAACAAAACATAACCTGTGTTCATTTGGATGAAAGATAGTAGCCGTATCTTTAGCGCTGTTCGATTCGACACTTATTGATTGATCGTACCTGTAGTTATGAAAACTGTGCTCTCTAATCCACAACCACATATAGCATATAGCCTGTTAAGGTGGCGGAAGTGTGTGTTTTGCTTCCAAATACTGCTTAACAAAAAGCACTATGCTCAATTTAAAACTACTTCTATTCAATTCCACAGTCTGGCGAACGCTATCGAACCTATCGATACTTTCTCTTCACATCTTTGGTTCAAGCTGCTTGAAGATTGCTTTGACGTTCGTTTCATTGTCCATTTGTTGTCAAATTTTGTTAGCATTCTGTCGTACAGTTCACGTGCTCGTGTTATTGCTTTGGTGTCCTACTTTTCGTTCCGCTTTTTATCGAGTTTCAATTAGCTTGAAAGATTTATATTCGGTTTCTTCCTTCACTTTCTGTTCGAATGAATTTGGCCACATCGTGGATGTAAAGGTTCAGATTCTGTTTAGTAATAATTCTGAGAACTGCATTCCACTGCAATTTGAAGTTGCCGTTTTGCTTAACGCTGGACCCTGGTTTTCGATCATCCATCAGCCGATCTTTGAAGCAATTTAAAAGCTACTTACTGTTGATTGAGTAATTTTGCTATGTCATTATGAGACATAAAGGGGTTCTAACATTCTTGTGT
Organism: Aedes japonicus; assembly: GCA_034211315.2. NCBI lineage: Eukaryota > Metazoa > Arthropoda > Insecta > Diptera > Culicidae > Aedes > Aedes japonicus. The sequence continues at coordinate 8,341 of JASCZW010007439.1, read as the reverse complement.
TAGATTTTTTTCACGTGCTTGTTGTTCCTTTGATTTCATTTTCTAAACAAAGGTCAAATGTCAACAAGGCGTATTTTGAGACGATAAAATACAATGAACTTTCGTTAGCCCTTTCTGTTTTACCTATATATTAAAAAACAACCTGGACTTTACATTATGCACTCCCTTACGAAGGAAGCCTTGATCAGAGATTTGTTCGCCTCAGAAAGATCCCACATGCCTTAACTGGGATTGAACCCAGACCCACTGGAGTGCCAAGTAGCAGACCACAACACCACAGACGCCGGCTATTTCTACTCTTCAAAAGTTATAAATTCAAAGAAACTGGATTCATTGCACTCAAACCAAACAATGAAAACTGTAGTAAACCCAAATACTACATCATTTCTTAAAAGTGATGAAATAACTCGAACTACACTTAACGAATGATATGGAATACACGATAAATCATCAAAATACTGGACATGGGTCATATTTCTCATAGAGGAGAAACAAATAGGAATTACGTCTTAGAATACACCAATAGACAAACAATTTATACATATGATAAGTAATTAATTGTTTTACTGAAGATAAAATAAATAAATAGTCATATATTCTGAAGGAAGAACAAAAAACTACTAGGGATAGCCCGATAACATGGTGCGAAGCGTTGACGGAAGCTGTTTTTTTATTATTCCTATAAGTTATCATAATAATCAGGGTCTCTTACCGAGAGATCCTATGAAGATTACTTTCAAAATTATTCTTCCATTGAAGTTAATATAAATATACAATAATATATCTCGCTTGGGAATTTATAGTGATAGTATGATTATAATTGCTAGAATGTAAATTAAATGAGGTCGTTGGGCTTAAGCATTCAAAAACGGAATAAAATAAGAAGTTTTTTTTCCGCAAAATTGAGAACAGTTGAAATCTGATTGACCCTCCTATTTTAAACTTCAGCGCAAATCCGATTGGTGCTCAAATGTAAAGTCTTTGCAAATTTTCAAAATTGTAAAATGGGATTCTTTTTTTAGTAAATGTTCAAAAGGTTTTAAATAAACATTACATTTTTTTAATAATGCAACAAATTGTTAAAAATATTTCCAATCGGTGCTGCAAAAATTTCGGTACCACTTTTCGTGGCGCTCTCATTTTTCGTACCCGTAAAGTGTACCTCTATATAGAAAGCAAAGAAATACTCTGCGTAAAAAATCGCAAACAAAAAAGTGGGCTGGGTAGGGAAGGGGAAGGATGTCCGTGTACTTGGGTAGCGTGGTAGAAGAATGTGTGTTTGATCAACACTACCTTTCAAATAGCCTTCCGCTCAATTTGAACTAACTCTATTCAATTTTTCACAGCCTGCTACACTCTAAAAAGATTTTGTTCCTACCGTTTGTTTTTATATGAGCCATTTGAAAAATATGCAACCATAAACGTGTATATTACCATTAAAATTTTACCAATTATTAATTTTTTTTCTACGTTTATAATACGACTGGCCATACTTGTGAACCTAGAAAAAATTGTCCCTAATATTGGGCCTGCGGTTAAATCATTGTTATTTTTTTCTATGTAAACAGTAATTATTTGTACATATAGGCTGCATTACATGGTCAATCGGTTCAATTTAGCCAAATTGAAATCATTAAAAGGTCGTAGAGATTACCTGTTCAGCTTGGCCAGTTAAATCATGGTGTCTAAGAAGTTAAGAAAATCAAAAATTACGTGGAAGTAAACAACCATTGATTAATAATGTCTCGTTAGCTTTTAGTCATCCATATTTGATGCAAAAGCAGAATGAAGTCTAGATTTTAAGAAAATTTTCTGTTAAATTTATGGAAAATTTTGATTACTTTGCTTACTTGTGCTTAATTTAATTATGTTGTTGCTCTTCTAATTGATTCTTATTGTTATTTTCTCGACATTTATGAACTATTTATGCATAGTTTCCGCTCTTCATGAAAACTTAACATATTGCTGTTTTTTTTACATTGTTATGTACAAATTGTTGTTAGTTTTTATAGAAAATTTGATGTTTTTATTGCAAATTTGGATAAAAATTTTTGATTTACATTTATTAATTTTTTTTTAATAATGTTTAAGTTTTTGTATGGGTATACCAATACTTTATGGATATATTCGATTTATTAATAAGTCGTTCATATTTCAGTAATTTGGTTATTAGAAGAACAGGCAATATGTCATACCTTATACTAACAGTAGTTTTAACTTAATGACTTAAAAAATATGGCGTAAATCATGTCTCAACTTATTCCTTTTTTATTTCATTATCTTCACGTACACTTCCTAGTGTCCTATCCACCGATTGCCTGACACTAGGATTCATAATGTTCCGCCCACTATGTCCCAAAACTTGTCTAATATTTTTATTTCTATTTTAAGGAGGCAAATGATGGCATTGTTACTATCACACAAATAAAACAAAAAAAACATGAGGGACAGCTTGTTTATATTGGCCACAAAGATGTTATGTGTTGAATGTGGTAAAGAATTTTCTGATATAATTGTTACCTTTTTTCAAGGCCAAAGCTACTCGTTAAGGCCAAGGCGTTGAACTGAGAATCAAAGAGAAGATATCATAACATTATTCCTTTGAAAAGGTAAGGTAACTGATGTTAATCTTTTTTTTGTGATTCAGGAAATATTAAACTGTTCAAAAATCTCATGTTTTAGAAACAAGAGAAAAAGAGACAAAGCTAGAATTATTATGCGTCGGCCCAATGTGAGATCATAGCTCTACACATAAAGCTTAAATTTTCCTTAAACAGCGGATATAACCTTAAAAGTCACCTCGGTAGCCCTCTGAAATTGCAAACGCAAATCGTGAGAAAATCCGTTCCGACCCCTACTTGTCATCACCACCTAGGGTAGAGCCTCTCATAATCATAAATTCAATCTTGATATAATCCTGATGCAGCGAGAAAAAAATGCAACAGTACATACAACTCTCTAGTGGGTACTTGGGCAATTGTTCGTCGTGTAGCATATTGTATTCCTACTGTTTTGGGCTCTCTTTTCCTTTTGCTCAACTGAGCAATAACCGTTCGGTTAACACTTGAGATTTAAATTCAACGCATTTCGTCCTTGTCCGCAACGCACGACCTCTTCGGTGCCATTCGTTCGGGACTTGATATTGTCATGTGTGTAATTTTCTGCAATAATTAAACTGTGTAGTACCATTCAAACGACCCTTGGATAAAACTAGATGGAAGATCTTTTTCTAAGATTGTTATCGTACAACAATTAAAGTATTGAGGTGCGACGAGGATCAAAGAAAGTATATGACTTTACCCGTCTAGGATAATGTGGTGGGTAACAACCACGTATTCCTACCAGACATCTTGAAAAGGAAGGATTAACACGTGCGCATTTAAAAGACATTGTCATTTAATACATTTATGTAGCTAACGTTATGTGTGTTCTTGCAATCATAGAAATGAAAGGTTCTTTGTCAAGAGGAATGCGTAAGAAGAGGATTCAACATCAACAAAAGAAATCACAACGAGCTGTTAATAATCGCTTAAACAAATCCTTGTTGAATTTATCGTCTTCATCCCGTAGGTCGTGTCTTAATCGTGTAACTCGCATTAAAAGACAATAAAGGACGTCTTCTCTTGCCTGCGTGACAACATGTGCGGATGAAGAAAAAGGAATCACGTGCGTCCAGCTGTGGAATCTTTTAATCCTGTGTGTTGCAGCACACTTTACCGCCTGCGGTGAACATTACTCAGTCTTTTGTGTTTTCTATGGTTGGATGCGAGTATGTTGTAAAACACATCCTTTAATGGGAGGTCCGTTTAATGGTATGTTATCTATCCAAAAAAATTATAGGTCTTTTAATATTTTCGTTGATATGTTACTTATAAAAAACAGTGTAAATATTATTTCTGTAGCTCCTGAGAAGAGTTAAAGTTTATTGCAAACTATCACTCTGAGTACAATAAGTTGACCAGTTGCATGTATATTTATTTTTATGTCCTTGAATATTATCACTGTATTATAAAATTTTACTTCATCCTTTCTTAGCACATCTATTTATTTACAATCTAATGTGTTGGATTTTGTTGCGTAATATGGTAAGAGACTTTTCGACCCTTTTGTGACCCTTTTGTGAAACCGATGTTATGAATTTTTAAAACACATAAAACTGATCATAGGTGTGCTGAAATTAAAATGTGATGGTAAAGATATTATTATGCTTAAGCGTTAAATATGTTGAATCTCCCAGTGAAGAAATTACTTTATACTCTCTGTTGGTTGTAACGTATCAACCAAAGAGCAGCAATTCTATAACTGTATATTATGCGGGAAATAAAGTAAATGCACTCGAAGTTTCACGCTAAGGCTTAATTGCATTTTCGCCTTAAAATAGATAATGGCATGACAAAACATTTCCTTTACAATCCACCTGGCTCAAACATTTTTTTTTCATAAGGCACACTCCTCACTAAACCAACCAACTGCTGCCGATGACAAATGCCACGAGTGAATGAAATGACGAATTTGTGATATCTCTGTGAGGCTTTCTCATCTCTTCTACATATGTATACCAGTTCGCATGTCCGAGACCGTTTGAATTTTAAGGACTCTCACTCCTACTTTACTGGTTTTCCTTTCTGCACAAACTTTGGCATATTTCATCCATAATCTGTAACGTATATCTTTTTACAAGACTACTCGGAAACAATGGATTGCGCCAGAGCCTGCGGTGTGCGTCCCTAGCAGGGGGTCTCTTTCTCTATCCCTATACGAGCGTATCAAATGGTCCACATATCGTTTCCAAATGTAGCGTTCGTTGGACGTGTGTGCCCCTGATCTTTTGCAATTCATAATTGAACCGTTTTTGAGTTTCAAACTTTTTCTCTTCTAATCAGAGTTGCTAAATATCGACAATAAACGATGATAGCTTCAAAAACAACTCATTCAAGCTACACACTTAGATATTATGAGTTTTACACGAGACGTAATTCATGTTTGTAAAAAGTGGGGAACGTAGACAAAGATTTCGTGTAAAATTATGTCTCCTAACACATATGCAATTGAACGAAAGTTATGTTTGATTGATTTTATTTTCTCATCTCTTTCAACTCATTCTTAAGTTCTTACCGCCCAAACACAATGATAACGGAAACGGAACGGAAAACGTCAATTTTGACAGTTGCTGCAAATGTCTTCGATGTGTCTAATTAGAATCGGCTTGGATCTAGCCTGATTTCTTTCCGACAAGCAGGCATACTCAGATCGGGCTTTGCCGTTTTCCGTTGCCGTTATCATTGTGTTTGGGCCATAAAGGACGCTTGCATGTGCCGGGCTCAGGGGACAGAAATTTACATAACATTTTGGGAGTGTGTAAATAAATAGTCAAAGCACACCATGTTAATTGTCAGGCGACTATGCTGTCAGTGAGTATCATTTTCAACTTTTTCAATTGGCATAATTTGTTTTTAAATAAAATTAATTTAGCAATACATGGAACCGATAAGATAAATAAATGTCTGCTTCGGCAACTGATTCGATAATAATATATTGCATTGAATTTTCTAAAACACACATTTACAGATGGTTGGTTGAACCACAGTGACTGAGAATGTGACGAAGGATTTCAAAATGTTGTCAAATATATTGTGTAATATTTGACTAAACTTAGAATCAATGGCCAAAATAGTGTCGGACATCTTTTAATTTTTTTTCCAATCCAAAAATGTCCATAATGTTGCATATTAAACAATTTAATCTAACACCAATGGTAGATGGATTTCAAAATGGTGTCAAACTGCCAGTAGCGTACTTCGGAACATGTCTGGATTTGTTCAATGCGGTCATGGATACTTGATAAAACCACAATTGCACTTCTTTGTACTTTTAAATTTCTTATGTGATTTGAGGTGTCGCCTGACAGGTTTTTGTACAAATCCGAAATAAAATCAATAAATACCGCAGGAAGAACCCAAAAATAGGAACGATGACAGCTAATGGTCAGTAACCGTTAATGGAGGAGGGAACTTTTTCACTAGAGTTCACTAGAGGCATATAGGTGATGAGATCACCAGTGTCGAAGCATCAGCTGTAGTACGCAGCAAGCAAACTTATCGCAGCAGCAACAACAACAACAGTAGCATCAACGACAATAGCGGCACAACGTGTTTTGGAAAGTACCAAAACTAGCGAGGATAGAGGCAACGAAGAAACTTGTAGACGACCCGCACGGTATTGGTGTCAAGAGACGCCATTGCTCAATGGTAGAGTTCTCTCTCGCACTCCTTTCGTGTGGCAATACGGCTCCAGGGGCTGATAGGATCAAGTTCAACTTGCTTAAGAACCTCCCAGACGTCGCGAAGAGGCGCACGTTGAACTTGTTTAATCAGTGTCTGGAACTCAACATTGTACCGGATGATTGGAGACGGGTGAGAGTTATTGCCATTCAAAAACCTGGTAAGCCCGCGTCCGACCACAACTCCTATCGACCCATCGCGATGTTATCCTGTATTCGAAAGTTGTTGGAGAAAATGATCCTCTTCCGTCTGGACAAATGGGTTGAGACGAACAACCTGCTTTCAGATACTCAATATGGTTTCCGTAGGGGTAAGGGAACGAACGACTGTCTCGCGTTGCTTTCCACAGATATTCAGTTAGCTTTAGCTAAAAAGAGCAAATGGCTTCTGTATTCTTGGATATCAAGGGGGCTTTTGATTCAGTATCTGTTGAAGTTCTTTCAGATAAACTCCACGCTTGTGGCTTTTCACCATTAATGAACAATTTTTTGTACAATTTGCTGTCAGAGAAACATATGAGCTTCTCTCATGGAACCTCTACAGCTTCACGATTTAGCTACATGGGTCTCCCCCAGGGATCATGTTTAAGCCCCCTTTTGTATAATTTTTATGTCAAAGACATTGACGGTTGTCTAGGTGACAACTGTACGTTGAGACAACTTGCAGATGACGGCGTAGTGTCTGTCACGGGACCCAATGGGGTCGATCTGCAAGGACCCTTACAGGATACCTTGGACAATTTGTCTACTTGGGCTCTAGAGCTAGGTATCGAATTCTCTACGGAGAAAACTGAGTTGGTAGTTTTTTCTAGGAAGCACAACCGAAGCTTCAAATTTGGGGTAAGCCGATAACTCATTCTATGTCATTTAAATATCTTGGGGTCTGGTTCGATTCAAAGTGCACCTGGAGATCCCATATTGAGTATGTGAAGCGAAAGTGCCAGCCAAGGATCAATTTTCTCTGCACAATTACCGGAACCTGGTGGGGAGCGCATCCGCAAGATCTTCTAACGTTGTACCGGACAACGATTTTGTCGGTTATGGAATACGGTAGTTTTTGTTTTCAGTCAGCGGCTCGGTCGCACTTCATTAAACTGGAACGTATTCAGTATCGGTGTCTTCGTATCGCGTTAGGTTGCATGCACTCGACTCACACCATGAGTCTTGAAGTGCTGGCTGGCATGTTGCCACTCTCGGATCGGTTTACAGAATTATCTCTCCGGCTCCTCACCAGGTGTGAAGTTATGAACCCTCAGGTAATCGAACATTTTGAGAAGCTCCTTGAGTTGAATCCTCAAACCCGCTTCATGACCTTGTACCATTTATACATAACACAGGATGTCAGCCCTTCGCCGAACATTTCCAATCATGTTTGCTTCTCCGATTTCGACAATTCGATTCATTTTGATTTATCCATGAAGCAGGAGCTTCGTGGAATCCCAGAACATCATCGTCCTATGATTGCTCCGGTGATATTTGCTGCAAAGTTTGGCCAAGTTGATTCCACTAAATCGTTCTTCACTGACGGATCTTTGATAGAGGAGTCAGCAGGCTTTGGTATATTTAATGACATTTATAGCGCCAACCGTAAACTTCAAGCTCCTTGTTCCGTGTATGTCGCTGAATTAGCGGCAATACATTTTACGCTAGAAATTGTTGCCTCACTAACACCGGATCATTTTTTCATTTTCACGGATAGTCTCAGTTCTATAGAGGCTATTCGCTCATTGAGGCCGGTAAAGCACTCCTCGTATTTTCTCATGAAAATACAGGAGCTTCTAAGTGCTTTATCTTCGCGTTATTTTATCATCACCTTTGTATGGGTCCCATCTCATTGTTCGATTCCGGGCAATGAGAAAGCGGACTCGCTTGCAAGGTGGGCGCTATGGAAGGCGATATTTGTGATCGACAAATCGCCTTCAACGAATTTTTCCTATTTTTCGTCAACAGTCACTCGTCAGCTGGCAGTATAAATGGAGTAAAGGAGATTTGGGGCGATGGCAACATTCTATCATCCCAAAGGTGTCGAAGAAATCTTGGTTTAGCTGGGATGGATGTGGG